>OU015498.1:66607133-66642133 GCA_907164885.2 Dolomedes plantarius | reverse complement strand
AAGGCCAACAGAACATTCAAACACGACTGTAATGGGGAGACACATGATCAAGATTGTTTTAGTGTTTCTCATATTCTTACAAAATTTTCAGTTGACGGATCCTTCCATTAGATATTATATGTCCCCGAAATGGTAAATTAAAGAATTCTGACTATACCTCTCACCTTAAAATTAACCCTTATGTATAAAATTGCTTTTGTTCCTTGATAATATCAATAAGTAGTATCACTTACGGGTTAATACATCATTATCTATAAAATGCAAATCCTGTATTTTACGTAAAATAAGACAGTTTAGAATGTTTTTAAGGCTATATTAACAATTATTTTAACAAAATAAAACACTTTGAAGTATATTTCATTTTTATATTCCGACTTTTCCTAAGGGACGTCTTTATAAACGAGCATGTTATACCAAATGTAAGATAAGAGTGATGGTCATAATAGTAACATATCTCTCTGAAATTCTGAATATTATTGCTAATTTCAGAATATTTACCTCCGTTATTAGATCCTTCCTTCTTTAATTTGATTTTTTTTTCAGCCATACAAACATTAATTACCACTTCTATTACAATAATATTCTCTTAAAAAAGAGACTGATGCAGGGGTATCTAATAAATAATTAAATATCGTTCTTAAATAATTTCCACACGTATGTAGACATATACTCTAAAACAGGGGTGGTGGACCTACTCTTGTGCTCTGGCCTAAAAAATTTTAAAAGCAATATTCCTACAGGTGTTAAAGTACCAGCTATTTTATTCATGAGAAAAACAAATTTTTTAGTGATAGATGATTATTTATTATTACAAATTTGCATTGAGCTATTAAAAGAACAAAAAGTCCGCAAAAATAATAATGTATTTTGTATACATGAAGCAATAAAATATTGATATCAATTATTAATTAATACTATCTAGTTGATAAATATTGATGTTTAGTCACTTAGAGCAGTGCATTTGCGAACTAGATATATTAGTGAGTTCATGTCTGAAATTATTTATTTATAAAGCTATTTATAAAGATTCTCATGTGTAAGAGAAAAAGACTTTAGAAACAGCCATATATAGACTCTAGAGGTATACGAAATATTTCGTGTTAGAATTTGAAATATTTTCAATTTCATATTCGGCATTTTTGTGATTGATGACCGATAACCGATCAATTTTATTACTTTTCAAACTGTTTCTAAAATCGACAAGCTGATGTTTCTGAATATAACTGGATTGGAATCCTGATTGCATGCCTAGGTCTTTAAAATTCAACATTGTCAAAAATCGGCCAGAAAAATGGTTTATCGTGCCACCTCTTTATGCGCTAGGAGAAGTAGTTGATACAGAATAATACAAATATGAAGGTTATCAAAATTACTAAAGGGTTATAATACAAGCATAGTACATACTCGTTTCTGCAGTTTTAACTTGAAACTGTTCAAAATTACACCTTACATATATTTTTTGTTTTCTCTTGTACTGTTTTAATTAAATTTATTGAAAGCCTCTTCGAATTTCCTTTTAGTTTTAAACACGATTAAAATATTATGCACTCTCCCAAAATACCATGACAAGTAATATATAAAAATATATGCTAACTATTGTAATATGAATGCTATGTTAAACAATACTATTACTTTGTTAAATATTATTTGTGCTTATAAATTAAAGCAATCTGTTTAAAATACAGAAGAATATTATTTCCATTTTTTCTCATTATAAAATAACAGGCTTTTGTTATTTTCTTATTACTGATTTCTTTAATGTTCGATTTTATGGCTGATGAATTAATAACCTGACATAGTTTTAACGTGTAATTCCTCTTTTCTGGCATCATATTCTATTTATGCATAGTTCTATTTATGCATATTCTATTCATGCTGTTTATGCATAGTTTATACTTAGACACCAACAATTAAACTCTCAAAATTTTATTTATCTTTAGACAACTGTCTAACGGGAACAAAAAAAAATATAAATATGTTCCTTATAACAGAAAAAAAGTTACAAATTTGTGCTGCAGTTATTAACTTAAAATATTAAAGATGTTTTTGTCAGGAAACAGCGAAACATTGCATGCCCAAGACCTGAATTCATTTTAAATCGCACATAATGGCCTTCGTGAGTCCGCAAAAAAGCCAAGGTCTTTAGGACAATGAAAAAAACGTAGGTCGTTGAACCAAAAGGGTCCTGACGCCTCTCTGGACCCCAAAGTTACCCCACTGACACGTGTTTTACCCTTTCCCTTCTGCTCTCGATTGAATGTATTTAGAGCATTAGGATCATAATTTGAAAGCATTTTTTAGAGCTCAGATTATGCCTGTGAGAACAGCCAGAATTTTCTCTACAAGTTACGAAAACGTATAGAAAAAAAAAAATTCAGAATTTTATTTACCATAAATCAGTTAAAATGATAAATTTGGAAAGTTAAAGTTGACATTAATGAAACTTAAATTAGTTATTTCCTGTTTTATTTTGCAACCTTTATTTTATTTAAATTATTCTTTCACAAATAAATGTTGAAATGTAATCACGTGCTCAGAAAAAGTACAGGGGAATTTTGAAAAATGAATGAAACTTATAATTTATTTTGACTTCATAGGTCTAAAAGCTTTCAAATTATTTAAACCTGGAGTCATTCAATTCATAATCGTTTGAAATTTAAAAGCAACTGCTTATTATACACTCACTTCTTTATTTCTGTGCAAAATGCTTTCAAAACATTATTTATCAAAACATTTTTTAAAAGAATTCTTCATTTTAAATAAATTAGTTTTCATTCAAAATTTTCAACTGAATTAAAATACAATTTACTAAGTGGTTTCATGGCGTATGTGATTTAATCAGCACCACTTTTAGAAGAAAAAATAATGCACTTAAAACCTGACTACCTTTCTGTATGAAATAGGCCACTTTTTCGAAATGCCTATTAGTTAAAATTATATCTTACACTGATTTGGATTTTACGATAGAGCCAGCTTTGAATAATTTGCAAGTTTTGCTTTTATATTTATTTCCCACTGGAGGCTGCAAAATTGGAAAAAAAATTTTTTTTCAGTCATGGAGGGAATTCTATTTTTTATTTTTGTATGTATTTAATTAAAGTTTTAAAGCTTAAAAATAAATAAATGACGAATTCACACTGAATAAGAAAATTTATATATTTAAGAACTGTAGTAGCCATTAAAATAATTAATCGCGAAGTTAAAAAATCAAATTACTTCAATGGAGCAATTATAATTCAATATGTACAGTCTACTAAGGTAAGTTTGTTCTAGTTATAAATGAATACAATGAAATTTCTTTAAAATTTATCGTTTAAAATTTTTAGTATTTAAA
Organism: Dolomedes plantarius; assembly: GCA_907164885.2. NCBI lineage: Eukaryota > Metazoa > Arthropoda > Arachnida > Araneae > Dolomedidae > Dolomedes > Dolomedes plantarius. The sequence continues at coordinate 66,638,799 of OU015498.1, read as the reverse complement.
AGATTCGAGACACAACATTTATTTCTTTTTATTTACACGCAATACTGAGTGAGTTTTTTAAAAAATGTATCTTTATATTAACACATTGTTAACGGCAATTTTTTGGCGGCATTGTTAACCAGTCACGTTCATTAGCTTTCAGGCTAAAACACTTTCTAACGAGTAAACTCAGGTGAGAGTTAACTAGAGTTAACTAGAGTTAACTCGTTACTGGTCATCTGCGTTTGTGCGTGAGAACACGAGTTTACTTGTGACGGGTCAATAATGTGTTAAGATAATAACTATAAAAAATGCTTGAACAATTCGAATTTTTCAAAAAATTTGAAGCATATTTAGTGTTTGATATCTGCAGAATCAATCGCTCAATTTGCATAAATTTGTCTGTTTTTTTCATAAGAAAGGTTTTAAAATAATTTTTCTCCTAGAATATGAAACTTTTTTTATAAAAATTTTTAATCACATTAAAGGGCTAAATAATTTGAGTAATTTTTGTCTCTGGAAAAGTATTTCCAAATTTTTGCTCTAAGTGAAACATTCTGATGAAAATAAAGCACAAAGAAATGATATTCAGAATATCATGAAGATGCCTTGGGAGGATTTGAGATATATCATTTTAAATATGGACAAAATCCATTCCAAAACAAATTTCATTCCAAGATAAATAAGCTTAAAATAAAGAAGTGCAATAAGGAACCCATAGACTTAAGCTTAAATATGCTAAATATATCGAAGCAATTATTGCAGGACGTATGTGATTTGTACTATTGGACTCTAAACATTGCAATGTCTGTTGAACAAGTCACCAATTAATCTCTTTAACCAAGCTAAATATATCAAACATTCATTGTAGGAACAGGCGTTTTGTGCTATTTGATTCTAAACGCTCTATAGTGTCTTAGGTGAAGTAGTCAATAAGTCTTTATCCAAGAAAATTTAAAGGTACATTTTTTTAGAGTTTTATGTTCCGGTTCCCTGGGAATATACTAAATGAATGCACTAAATGATGAATTTTTAGTTCTATTATATATATTTAGGAACAGGCATTGATCCATGCCAAATACAGATTGCACACAATTATTATTCTCAAAAAGAGGCCTTGTAGGGCTAACTTCATTGTAAACACTCATGGTCAGAGTCATTGTACCAGATCAGAATTATACAAAACATGTAAAGTTTTCGCAATACTTTAGATATAAGAAGTTTAATTTCTGAGGAACCGCTCAAACCTGAGCAACAGTCATCTCTTCGGGTAGCATTCAATTAATCCCATCCGTACCAAAGGTTTGTTGGATTAAAAAAAAACGGTGGGACTCTGCTGTAGAAAATAAGTTTGTTGTACTTCTTAGTAACATGGATAATATGCCTGTTGCATTTTTTAAAGCTTGTATAAATATGTTTCTTTTAAAGAATTATTAGTTCATAATTTTATAAGAATATGTGTGACATATAAAAGATTTCTCTTTTGTACAAAATAATTTTCCAAAAATTTTTATGAACTCCTGCCCATCTTAAATGGGATTTTTTTGTTGACAACATTTTTCTTTTCGTATAAATGCGTTGTTAGTAAAGAATCACGATGAAGTCTTTATGAACTGAGCTTTCATTTGATGCTATCTGAAGTTTAAAAACTGACATTTCAGCTCTCGGAAATTTGGCCAATTTGTGTGAAATCATAGGTAACTAAAGAGACAGATGAAAGAAATACTTATTTATCTATCAACAAGTTTCATATATTTTTAATTAATCCATTAGCCTATTTTTACAAGAAAAAAATTTTACTGAAGATGTTTATCTAGTAATTCAATTAGAAACAGAGATCTGAATGCATGTTCATATTTAGTATTATAAAGGAGTCCATAACTTTGTTTTACCTAATACTTTAGTGTGATAAAAAACATAGCAAAGCAATTACATTATTTTGCGTTACTTTTATAATTAGTTTCGCCCTAAAATCGTAATTTTGTTCCAATAATTTTCAATTAAATCTTATAATATGAGGCAATAAAAAAGAGAATCTATTTATATCAGGAATTTGGATTAAAAACATTTCAAGGTATTTAATGGGCTATAATGAAAATGTAATGAACATTTTCATTATATTTTAATAGTTTAAGGTAAAAAAAGCCATAATACATTTGATATTATATTTTTTAAATACTGATACAAAATCTTTCGGCATTAAATATTTCTTTATTTCCGATAATACACATTCCGAAGTAATAACAACACTAAAAGAAAAAAAAATATTTAGTCTATATCAACATATAATTAATAAAGAACTTTCACATTTTTTACAGCTAATAAATTAGTATAGTAAAAGTATGTAATTATTTCATGACACTCTTAGATTATTTCATCGCAAAACTTCAATAAAGTTCAAATAATTGTCAATGAGAAGCAAAAGCAACAACGATATAAAAAAAGAACGCAATCTATTTCGAAATATCGATAAAAAGTTCGTTAACATTTTATTGTAGCGGACAATTTGGGGTAATGAAAACCAAACGGAAAAAACTAGATAATTTTGTAATTTTCTTACAAATTAATTCGGTATAAACCTTTATTTTGGCTTGAATAGTAATTTCAGGAGTTAACAATATTCTACGGAGAACGACGCCATTACAATAATCTCTCAACCCTTTCTTGAAAAAGATGTTAGCAGAGCAACGTTTGTCATGCTTAAGATCTTAATCTGTAAGTCCTAGAAGTGTTCATATGATGCCTTTATATCCTTTTTATTGCATCTCATGGTAAGACTAAACACCAAAATCGTGTTTCTGTAACGTATAATTGTCAAAGGCGCTTGTACTCCAATCGCTATTATCAGCTCGTAATAACAGTATCTATATCACTTTATTCTTTTCTCCTTCATAAGAGCTGTAATTAAAAAATCCATCAAAGTCAATAACAGTTTTTGCACATAGATAAATACCCGCGGCATTCTGTCAATCCCTTTCAACCTGATACCATCTATTGATAATGGATGAAAGTTTGGTAACTGGGCATACATGTCCTACAGTAAATAATTGCGGGCGATAGCTAGAACAACATAATTGCATCGATTCCATTAAAGGGTCCGATAGATCACATTCAATCAGATGCTCGTAACATCAAAACACATTGTCTAGGTATTCTTTTTTTTTCTCTATTTTCTGAGGAATGTCTGATTTGTGCTCAAATTTGAAATGAAAAAACGTGTTCAACAACAGATTTTTCAGCCTCTCTCTGACAGATTTGCAATTTAATTATTAAAAAAAATGTATCTACAATTCCCAAACCATGATGAAAAATATAATTCATTTTTTAAATCTTAAGCTAGCGTTGTTAAGAAATCATTTAAATAAATATTTATTAAAAATTAGTATGAATAGAAGAAAAAAGAATTATTGTAGAATACGTTGATATTTTTCGCTGTTTATTCCTTACTTCTATTCATCAAAATGTGTGTGATGTTTATGCATTTCCCAGTATCTTTTTCAACCCCCTTTTCACAAAATTACAATCTAATTGATTAAAAGAATTATGTACAATTCCCAAAACATGAAGAAAGATTTAATTAGTTTTTTAAATCTTAAGCTAGCTTTGTTGAGAAATCATTTAAAGAAATATTTATTAAAAATTAGTTTGAATAGAAAAAAAAAAGAATTAGTCTAGAATACGTTGATCTTTATCGCTGTGTATTTACTACCTCTATTCATCAAAACGTGTGTGGATGGACTTACTTAAACTTTGCTACGAAAATACACGTATTTCTCAGTAGCTTTTTCAACCTCCTTTTGACAAAATTGCAATCTAATTGTTTAATAGAATTATGTACAATTTCCAAAACATGATGAAAGATTTAATTAGTTTCTTAAACCTTAAGCTAGCTTTGTTAAGAAATTATTTAAAGAAATATTTATTAAAAATTAGTTTGAATAGAAAATAAGAATGATTGCTTTCAATCACATGATTTAATACTTCTCTTCTTCAAAAGGTGCGTGGATGTACTTGCGTTATACAAGTCTATTACAATAATTTAAAATCTTTTCAAATACATGAAATTTAATCTAATGAAAATCGTTTAGTTTTTAACTTAATGTTATAATGCTAAATATCTTCACTTTCGTGTTTGGCGCATTTTAAATTAATTAAATATATAAGTCTTAAGAAAGGTTTTTATTAAAATTCTGCTAATAACTTTGATTATTCAGTTTATTATCAAACTACAAGTTAGACAGTTATTTTTTTCAGCTCCAGATACTGAAACTTTCAATCTTTCGAAATAGATGCACATAACTGACAAAAAAACTCGTTTTTTTAAAAGTTTTGATATCAAGAAAAAATAAGATGCAAAAAAGAATGGACCTTTTTAGAAAAGCTTATTTCTAACGTATAATAAGATAAAAAATTTAATGTTTTATTTTTCATTAAAAAACAAACTATTTTAATTACTAAGAATGTATATCCCGAAATCGAGCGTGATTTTTTGACTGCATTTGGACATATTAGAGCTTAATTGTTTTATGTAATAGGAATGTTTTATATTATATACTATTTTACATCATATACATAAAAATAGCTTTATTGTTTTTGAGATTCTTTATTTTACATAGTTGAATCTTTAAATGGAGGGAAAAACATTGAAAAGTGCTCGTAAGAAAAGCATGTTAGAATAGAGTATGCTCTTAGTGTGCTATTGTGTTTAATTATCAGAAAAGTTTTTTAAGTGGTTCATGTCAAAATGTATTGCTCAAAGAGTATTTTCTACAAATTAAAGAAGATTAAGTATTTTTCATCTCAAACTGAAAATTTATTATCCTCTTGCGAGGTATTAAATCGCGATACAATACCTCAAGAATTATTATCTAAAGTTGATTCACTAAAGACTTTATCAATAGTTTTTAAATTAAAAAAGTGGTTGTTTCATTACACTTAATTAAACAAATCATAGCGTGTTTCATTTTCAAATTAAATTGATAAATGAATTATATGTCAAGTACCAATCTCTTAAAAGGATTTGCAATATATATCTTAGAATTTGGAATGCAAAGGTAACAATTGCCGTTAATAAAAATTTCGCCAAATTTATTGCTCAGGATCCAATAATTAACATTTCTCTATAAAAACATTACTTACTTAGGCAGTTGTAATAAAGGTATAAAACTCGATTATGTGTCAGATTGAAAGGGTAGTAATTACATGGGTAATACATATTAAACTTATTAGGCCTTAGTAAAAACAAATCGTAAAATTGTTTGAAATGTATCATTATCGATTATTATCTATGAAAATGAGTTTATATATAATATTGCCAAATATAGTATTATAAAACTTGAATTGTAATAAACCAGATAAACAGAATTTCCATAAATTTAAATAAATCTTATTCTAATTAGACAAGTTTCGCATTTATATGCATTTATTTCGATTTCCTTTTCCCATTACTTTATAAATTGCAATGCATTTAAATTTTTTTTTATCACCAGCATCACTCTTTACTATAACTTTAAATGAATAAATATATTAACTTTCTCTGTAGGTGAAGTTTTACAAGGAAGAAAAAATAAACTCCAGAGAATCGTTACAAATTTCCACACTTCTTTTGCAAGTTTAAAGGGCAATGAATATTTAAACGTTTAGAGAGAGTGATAAATTTGCACTTCGTGGAATTAATTTTGCCTTTCAGTAAAATGTTATAAAAATTCAGAATTTCCAGCTTATTTGGAAAATGTATGTAACCTTTTTTTCAGTATCAGTAATGTTCATTTTTAATCTCCAGGGGTGAAACGGATATTTATGACTTTTTTCGGGAATTTATGCCTAATATTAACGCGATCATTGCAGAAAATCTAAATTTTACAGCCAGAAAAGTGTACTGTAAATTGTAATATTGCTCCAAAAGAATTTTTCCCCACAAAAAATATTATTAAGCGTACAAAATAATTCCATTTTCTCTGATAAAGGACAATTTTTAGAACAAAAGAATTAAACAGGGATAAATTTAAAGGGCAATTTATAGGAAAAACTTGCAGCATCAGGAAGATATAATAATTTTAGTATATATTTCTATCTTTAGCATGTTGCCAATAAAGAACAATTTTGCAGAATTTTTTTGGGAATAAATCTTTAAGGCTCAGTAAAAACCCATATTTATGGCGTATAGCTGCCTCATATTTTGCTTCAAATTCGTTTGAGTGCATGATATATGTCTCCCGTTTCGTGTTTTTCTTACAATATTTCACTTTTTCCATCTTTTTCTTGAATGACATGGAGTTATTACTTCTTCGAATATATGTAGCTTCGGAAACTTGTTAGAATACCGTTAACAAGTTCACTTGACAATTCTGTTTCGTGATAAATCACTGGAAACAAGTTCCTCCCGGTGGATTCTCGTGTATAAGGTTACAAACGATGAAGCACGTGATACATGTGTTGCTTTTTGCCGAAGGATTCTTCCGTTAAAATAGCTTTTAATATAACAGGGCTTTGTCTCTTTTTATGACTGAATTTTTTATACACGTTTTTAGCTACACATCATAAGAGATTCAACCATAATTGAATTTTTTTCTCTGATAATAGATAACTGATGCCTTTAAAGGAATTCTTGAAAGACAAGTTATTTTGTGACTATACTGTGACTGAAAAATAGATGATATAACAGATTTATTTGTTTTAAAAAAGAAGAAAATTTGCTTAACCATGTAACAATATGTTAGCTCTCTGTTTTTATGCGTCTTTATACAGAAACTATTAGGTTTCATGAAAAACAGAATAACTGATTGTGCCTTAACTTATGCTTCGCTGCGTCTAAATAGCAGTTTAGAGTTATAATTTATTGGTCTGCTGGTCTATTAGTGTATCTGTCAGTGTCAATACATAAAGTCTGAAGGTGGAAATGACATTTACTTGTAGTACTGTGAAAAGTCCCTAACAGAGTAACCGTTTAGGGGAATAGCCCTCAAATGCGAATTGAATAAGATATTCATGCGGTTTTTATGTTACATTGCAGGGGATAATTCAGAAAGTATTGTATTGAACATGCATACATCCCATCTGGAATTGATTTTAATAGCCAACCAGCAACAAATTTATAAATTCTGCGTACAAACAATCAAGCGACAGTTCCAAAACCTTATTAATTTTGTTAGAAATCCTTAATCTTGTCGTTAAGAAGTATCACATATTGTAACGATTTATCCCTTAGAACACCCACTTTTAAAAAAAGAAGTGATATTTTTCGTTAAATAATTTGTTGAGGCCCAAAATGTCTATGCTGGTATTTTAAAAACTTATTTTAAACGTTTTATTTCAGATATAAATTATTCTAAACTTCTTTGCGCATTCGAGTTATCAGTAAATAACAGAAAGTTTATTATTATAATAAAGCAATTTATATCATTTGCTGCAAATATCCGATATAGCATGAAAAAGTTCCTAAACGTTACCTAAAGATTTAAAACTAAATTGAAAATTTGAAATTCAGAATTCTTTTAATAATAAATCAAAATACCTAACTTGTAATTCATATTGTACATTATATTTAGATCGCAGATCGAAAATAACAAGATGAATTTAAATATATATAATCAGAGATTGCGATTCTCTGAATCTAGTTAACTTTGATGCATTTTTTGAAACTGATCCAATCTATTCACAAATATAGGCTTTAAATGCACTTTTTTAAAGGTACAGTGAAAAAGCATTTTTCATTTTGATTATATATGATACGTATCTCTATAATAAGTGCATATAACCTCTTCGGTCCTCGGCAAGTGAGTGTATATGCATTTGCGATAGCAATATAAGATAAATTTATTCTTTGAAAATTATTTTAGCAAGTATTTACATTCTACAAATATTTAAAATGTAAACTTATAAATATTAACGTCATTTATATCGAAAAAATTCTCTCAGGAAATTTCATTGCATAGAAAAGCCAAATATGAAGCAAAAAATTCTTTCATTTTTGTATATTTTCTTTAAAAAAAAGCACATTTTGTTTAATACAGACTGAAATATCCTTCTGAGTGCTAAATCGAAGCAATGTACATAAATGAGTTAACTTTAGAAGTATTTAATTTTAAAATAATAACAATGATGTAAGATTCCTGTACGATAATTTTTAAAGATAAGGAATGTAAATGAATTAAATTTTTTTCATTACTTAAAAAATTTAAAATTTAATTTTCAACATAAAATTTTTGGTTATCAGTAGTATTTAATGTAGTATGTTAGAGAATTGTTCATAAAATATCTCTCCTGTAATCTTGAGTTTCATCAAAATATTATGCTGGCTAGCTTTTTTTTCATTTTCAGTTAAGGAATGCATAAAAATCACAAATTCTCTTTTATTATAACTAAAATTGTTTTAAAGATATTTTTTAAAGATAGCCTAATTTAATTCAATGCATGATAAAATTTGTCTGTAATCAACAAAGCAGGTATACACCTTGCTGATGAGTCCGTAACGAAAACGATATCTAGGTGCAAAGCTACCTGGTATATAAAGAAGTATATAAGCAAGCAGGTATTTATTTGATGAGGATGAACAATTTCAAAGGGTGAACTTAATGAGCAAACAAAATCGAAATCTATTCCGTGTAAGGAAAGGCGTTACTTGTTTTTCGATATGCAATTTTAGTCTGGAGTCTAATTATTTAGAAAGAATGTTAATAATGTAAAATAGTATTTTTATTTGCTACAAAATATATCGAAGGCCTCTTAATTGAAAGTATATTTTTCAAAGAGTACGTGTTGAACATTTTAGTTAAAATTGGAGCATGTAAAAAGAAGGCTTTAATATAATCCTAGAATCCTGATTATAAGTTTTATGAAAAATATGTATAAAACAACCCATACAGTTTTAAGCTTTAGCTCCCATGTGCTCCAAGTTAAATTAATTATGTTTAATTTGTGAATCAATGCTCACAGAATATTACGATTATTTAAACGTTTTTTTTTATTTACATACATAACATTAGTTTAAAAATAGTCTCGTGATTTTTTATGTTCTGTGTGTATATAAAAAAGACTAAAAATTCAAGACCGCATACGCTTTTAAAATTTAGGGATTAAAATACTTTTTACGAAGTATACTTTCTAGGTAAGTATATTTTTCGTTATTAGTGCTACCTTATTGTATGTTTTTATTTTTTATTTTATAGTCGTCATTTCCATCGTTTAGATATAATTTAGGTTCTAATGAAGATTGTTCTGTTTTTTAAATACTTAGAAAGTAGTATTTCACACATTTAAATATTTCCCACATCTAACAGTTTCCTACTGGAAAAGTGCACACGAATTAATGGAAGCTAGACAAAAAAGTAGCGAGCTATTATATAGGTTGGTGATATAGTTTTATCGATATTGGGCTTATATATAACCTGGTTCAGATATTTTTTTCATTGATTCTTGCTGATTTGTATCATGTTGATCGTGAATAACACAAAATAGTATCACTGCGTATATATTGGAATATTTTATATTTTTCAGCAGAAGAAGTCAAATTTTTTGTAATATTTTTTTTTTAATTTTCATTTATTTTTATTTATATATTTTTTTGCGGTTGAATATCCCTTTAACCATGCGCAAGCACATTTAAATTTAGATTCAGAATACCCAACAGATGCATATTCTTTATACTGTAGATACATCTGTGGTTCATCTATGTTAGCGAAACTCCTATGTCTCTCGGCAGTCAGTCTCTCTGATTTTATTTTAATTGTTGAATCATTATAATTTTGTTACGATGTTTCTGAAGCGCCAAAAAAGGAACTGTTGCAAGACTTAGAATATAATTAGAGAATAGGTATTTAAAAATATAACTTAAGAGTTATTGAGATCGTTTACGTTTTTGATTAGCTGAAATTTATTTGTGAAAATAACGAATTATTAAATAAAGATCAAATGGAACAATAACAAATTCCTACATATATGAAAAAGCAAGCAAATGAATCATAGCTTGTAATGCCTTTATGAAAATGTAGGAAATTGTTTACTTCTCCTTTGATTATACAATTGTCACAGACATAATGAGAGACGCATCTAATAAACCTGTGTCATTTATACCTAAAATTAGATTTATTACGTATATTTCATTTAGCTATTTGCATTTACGTATATAGTGCAATATACAAATATTTACATTTTAAATTGAAAGATACATTAAAATATTTAAAAGTTATTAAAAATTAATTTATTAAAATATTTAAAATATCCATCGTTGTAAAATTTTCAGTTTTTACTGTATAAATGTGAAACTGAATACTAAAACATATCTATTGTTTTATGCTAAGATTTTTAAGATCTAAATTAAAATCAGACCCAATTATTGTTATTGCAATAGAAAAAACATTGTTGGAATACGGGTAATAAAGGCAAAGCAAAATTTATAAAATATTGCCGGGTTAAAAAATTTTCTGTCAGAAAAAACTGCTAAATTTAAGTTATATTTATTGCAATTTCTATATTTAATTTATTATTATAGAGAATTTTTAATAAGAAAATTAATTTTAGTTGACTGTAAAAAATTGGCCGAGGTGGGGAGAGTGGATGCCAAAGGATATAATTCTTACCGGCTCCTAGGTCTCTGCCAAGCTCCTGAAACTCCCGGGCCAAGGAAAATTTACCCTGTTTTCCCCCAACCTCGTCGGGGAAAGAGGGGGAACTCACCACAATTTTTTTTCATGGTGGAAACTTTGTGTGAAATATCTTACATTAATGATCTTGGGGCTATTTTAAGAAATAAGCAGTGACTGGGGGGTTCTGTCGTAAGGTATAACTGAATGCCAGGCGGTTAAGTAAAATTCATCCCGAGAGCCCCTGTTAAAATGAACAATTATATCAACGCATAGAAATGTTACTACAACAGAGGCTTTAAATAAAAAATATGTGAGACTATTTTACATGAAATATTAAACTCTAAATAAATCATATTTATTAATTCGAAAATAGGAAAATTAAATAAAAGTATAAAACTATTCGCAAAATTTTACCAAATTTTAGAACTCATGTAGTATAAAAAATTAGGTAGTATTGTTAATCATCTGTATTATTTCCGTTATATTCTTTATTTAATTTTTTTTTAATCTGAGAAACGCAATAAAACAAAAAAGATGTTGGACAGAGCAGAGTTTGATAAATCTATGACTGCCCACTGAGACCTTTAATATTTTTCATCTAAGAGGAAGTGGGTACTAAAAATGAGAATAATCAACTAAAATGGTGAAGAGTGGATTTTCATTTTACTATAGGTCTATATGTAGTTATCATGCCAACAAGCTAGTTTTTGGTTTTAAAATGAGTGCTTCAAAGTTGCAATAGTGATTCCATATAATTATAAATTACTAAATTTTTGCCAAAAAAAAGTCCACTTTTAGAAAAGTACTTTTTAAACTATAGCAATACTGTTCTGAAAGTATGACTTTGATTATAAAGCTCATGATGAAACATTTGAGAATATTTTCTGACTTACTCTGAAATCAAACACATCAGCTTTAACTAATGTATGTCCGTAAAGACATACATTAGTTAAAGCTGCATATGAATGAGAGCACGAGAATAGATGATTAGTCAAGTTTTAATTTACTTGAGCAAAACAGAAACGTTTTAATTCATTAATTTTTGATGACGACAACTAAATCATCACTTGTAAATAATTAGATGTATAACGTAATACAAACATGCCTATGCGTTTAAAGCGTGTTGTGTTATTATAGAGTAATCTAAAAACTCCAAATAAATCCCTCTTTTTCTTTTTTAATCTTTTACCTGCGAAATATGTAACAATTAATCCAAGAGAGATTTCGAAAAAGCTAGAAAGCTACATTTCACCCATGCTAAGCAGAAATGACATGTGAACGTCAGTGGGTGGGAGGGGGTCTTAGACAACCCTTTCCTGCTCCACTCCCTCAAGGGTTGATCACAACTCAGAGTGTTCTCTCTACCCCTACTTCAAACGATTTCTCACCGTCTTACATATCTCTGCCTGGTTACCATAGCAACTATGTAGCACGTGACTCTTTCTCTCTTCTCATTGGGCGATAGAATCACTTATGCATTCCTGGTGAATACTTATGCATATTCCAAGAAAATGTCGAAATTTTTTTTCTGGCTATGTTTTTACGTTGTTTTAAATGAGAAGGGGGTGAGCCATGTCAACGCATGCGTAGTGTTGGGAAAGGGCGGTGACACCTTTTGTTGCGTCTTGAAGGTCATATTTTTATGGTTTAGATTTAATTGGTTTACTGATATAATAACACGAGAAAGAAGAAAGACATAGGTGAAGGTCGTTTCCTTTTTTTATGTTAATACGTAATTATGAAGGAAAGAGGTCGTTTGTTTTTAAGAAGAGTTGATTGCTAAGAGACAGCAAACGTTTGAAGAGAATTTAAGAGGAGTTCGTTAAAGAGAAACGCTGCTCTTCCGCGAAATATTAATTTACGGAGAGAGTGGATTGGGCTTGAAAGTGATCGTATAAAATTGTACCTTTTATGAGTCATTAAGTATTTTGACTGGTGAATAAAACTTAAGTACTTGTAATTAATTACTGTTCATCAATTAATAGTATTATATAAAGAGAAAATTGTATACGGTAAATAAAGTTTGACAATACTTTTGATCCGTATAATTTACATTCAATAATAGAGGGATTATTTATTTGAAAGTTATTTTTCATTAAAGTAAACGATAATAGATTAAAAATAACAAAAATATCGAATCTGAGTTTTTTTACCCGAAAATAATTTATAAATTATGGAGCGTGAGTATGAATACTTTTTAATGTATTATTCGCATAAAAAATATCCGAAAGCAATACGGTAATATATAATTCCTTTTCAGTGAAAATGCATCCTCAATATTTGTTCACAGTTCCCGTACATTTGATATATATTTAAAATATCAATCGCCAAACAATTGTTTTATTCCATATAAGAAAAAATTAAATATTTTTAGATTCTTATTTGTAATAACTTACACTAAATATTCAGACCTTTGAAATTATTTTTTTCTAAGCTAACAATCAAATTAAATGTTATTTTTATATTCTTCCACACATATATTACGCTTTGTTACATATATTTTTTTCATAACATTTTTAAAAAATAAACATTCAACTATTGGTATTTCAATATTTTATGCAGCTTTTAATTAAACTGCACTCTAAAATTTCACAATAGTATTTCGAAAATGAGAATCATATTTTAGTGTAGGCTCAATAAATTTACTATAAAATTACTATCGTATAAAATTAAATTTAAAATCTAAATTTATACCTATGAATATTTCTATACCAGTAAGAAGTTATTTTTTATAGTAACACAATGTTCATTGAATATTAAAGATATTAAAATTAGATAGATTAAAATATTTTCTTGGATAACGTAAAAGGGTATTTATTTACGCCACAATTTACTTAGATTTCAGAGATGATCTCGGATTGAAAGCTCTAATTATAAACGAATAAATGGCATTATTTATATATTTTTTAATATAGGCGTTAATCTATGCAAAAAAAAGGTTTTCAGAAATACACAAAGAAAATAAGATTTTACAAACGCTGATGTTTACTAATATTAACCACGGGTAGTTCAATATGCTGTTCTTTCATACCTGTAATTCTAGTTCTACCGCGGGATATATCAAAGGCATGGGAAAGCAACTTTCAGTAAAATTAAATACCTGAAAATTGTTATTGGTCTGATTGATCATTTTTTTCCAAACACTTAACGTTGTGCATTTGAATATAACTAACAGACATATTTGTTTTAAATTGAAAGACTAATTTTTAATATGAATTTCAGTGTACATATGCAGTAAATATTTATAGTATAATCGGAAATTTGACTATATGTTTTGTATTAAGGTAGAGATTCTCTTAACGACGTTCTATCATATTCAAAATTAATTTACAGAGACGCTCTCTAATAGCATAAACGAAAAATGATTTAAGAAAAATATTTTAACAGGGAAAACGAAATGTTGTTGAATTTTAATAATAATTCTGACTATGAATACTTTAAGAGACTACTTTTCTGTTGTCTTTAATTATATTAATGAACTATTCCGTAATAAATATTGTTAATAAATATTCCGTAATATATATACTAATAACATTGCTAGTAATATTGGATCTTAATATTATTACATTATGAAAATTTTCAACGTCATATTTTAAAAATCAGTAAAAAATAATTATATTTTATGAAACTACGAAATCGGAAAACTAAAAATATGAGCGTTTTTTGTGTCAAATTTTCAATGAAATTAAACTGTTTACTATAAAAAAAACTTTACTGAAAGAAATATAAAGCAAAGGTTCAATTTTATAGTGAAACTGAACCATTCCTTCACTATTTTGATTAATATTTTGATTGCCTTCAGTTCTGTGATTCGTCACATATTTTAAAATAAATCGTATACATTGTTAAATTTCAAAAACAAAATCATGTTTCAATATTACTTAAAAAAATATCGTATTTAGAAATAAAAATAAGTTGTTTACATATATAGAGCTTAAAAAAAACTTTAAAATTATTAAAGTTATCGAAGGACATTTTTATACAGTACGATGTTATACAATCTGAAATTATCTTGCTGTTGTAAAAGGCTGCCAAGCACCAAAATATGATCAATTTAATTAATGATGTCAATAACGTGAATAATCAAATAAGCGACAAACGAAATTTTTCTATGATAAAGGCTTTTTTTACGTATCTATCTCATTTGAATTCATGATGAATTTTCATAACCAAAACATACAAATATAAGCTTATTGTTTGATTCTTGATTGATCTCACAATGAATTTACTACCATTTTGACTCATATTTCTAACAACTACCTTCCCGATATGCTAAATATTTTGCAGCCAAAAATCAAGTTATTATTGAGAAAATCTGAGACACACCGAGGCATTGTTAATATGGAACATCCACCTCGTTCTGTTAATATCAGGAGGAAATATACTCTAAATATAGGTAAACGTAGTAGAAGGATAATTTATTTTCTCATTACTAAGGGAAAATATATGTAAAAGTTACACCCGCTCTTTAAAGCTTTGGTATGATATCCTTAAAAGCAGATTTTTTGATGATAGCCAATCACGCTCATCCATAGGGACAATACATATACAAGAAAATTTAAATTTAAAGGCTTTTATTCTTGTATAAGTATTTTATGATGCCATCTAATACAGGTGGAACGGGATGAACTTTTATGTAGGGAAATTATAATTTTTTTGAGCTTTAGAATTTAAATTTTATAAAACACAAAAAGCTTAAATCTTATACCTGGTTTTCAGCCGAAAGGATATTACAAGGCATAACTTTTCATAACCTGAAGATTATGAAAAAATTTTCTTTCTGGATAATTTTCTGTAGGAAATGGACTATTTCAGTTAATTTTAAGTTCGACTAATACACCTCAAATGTACGTACACGCAACCATTTAATGCTAATCATGTTTTTAAATTTTTATTTTCCAATATAGACTTAACATTGGAAACTACTAGAGATATTCTTTTACGTACATTCTGTGAATCAATTACTGCTTGCTTTAATTAAAATGAGCAAAATCATAGTTAAATACTGGAAATGGTATGGAGAGTAGTTGCATTCAGGTCTTGAAGGGAGTAAAAGGTTTACTTTTGTGACAGACAATGACCTAAAGCGCGGATCGTGTAATATTTCAAATATCTAATATTGACTATCGTGCATTAGCCCCTATTTAATCCTTATCGACCATTCGTTGTTTTTTATAAGGATATAAGATAGTTATTTAGTTGTTAATATTTATTAATTATCCGATGTAATAAATAAATTATTCAGTACTTTGTACGTTTCAATTGTCAAGATCTCGGATACGCTTCTAACAACCTGCAAACTAGTTTGGGAATAACCAACTTAGTTGTTATTAGATATGAAATTATTAGCTAATTTTCTTCTCAGTGATCTAGACAATTCTTTCACACATTTTACAATTTTACTTCAGAAAGGTGACACCCCTTTGTAAATGCAGAAATACGGTACATATTCGCTCTCTCTTTCCCACTCACAGATATATATATATATATATATATATATATATATATATATATATATATATATATATATATATATATATATATATATATACAGTGCATTTATCATTACACTAATTTTGGTTTATAAAAATATATACCTCAAAAGACAATATTTTCGCGTATGAATAATAAATATTTCATATATAAAAACAAATAATCGTGGTATGTAAAGGGATTTTTTTTTCTCTTTAGAGAACTGGACAGCCCTCATTGTCCTTTAAAACTGAGATTTCATTTTACCACTCATTTATTCTATACAATTTTCCATGTAATATAAAAATACTGCTAAAATATCCAAACATAGAGTTTTAATTACATAGAATTGTAAATTAGAA
Source organism: Dolomedes plantarius (assembly GCA_907164885.2). Classification (NCBI taxonomy): domain Eukaryota; kingdom Metazoa; phylum Arthropoda; class Arachnida; order Araneae; family Dolomedidae; genus Dolomedes; species Dolomedes plantarius. Next base: position 66,622,403 of record OU015498.1, on the reverse strand, counting down.
TTTAACAGAAATGTTAGAACTGTTGTTGTCTTAGTTTCAAACAAGAGATGGCGAGTAAAAACATTGTACCAGTGGTACGATAAAAAAATTTTACGGCTTTTAATCACTTTGCAATGTAACTATATATATTGCTGAGTAGAATTAAGATGTTGTCGCCCATTTGTTTACACTCTGTGCTGAAAACATTTCAACACTAAGTATTGGAAACTAAAATTCATAATACTTTCAATTTCTTGTCTTCTAAAGTATGAAATAGCTGTGCATCTATAATTGCTAAGTAAAATTATTCGCGATTTACTTTGGCTTACATTAAAAATTACAATGATTAGTTTCTAGTATGTTTTTATCATCATTCTGCTTGCAGTGAAAATTATATCAGGGTTAATCTTAAATCTGTATGCACAGTATTCTTTAAGGACTTTTCCGGAGCATAATATATAGGAGATTTTTTTCTGAAATTTACCATATGTATTAAAAATCTGCATTTGCACACTATACTAAGTGACTCTATGATTTTTTGTATTATCTACTTTTAATATATCTCTTTTATTAATCGACTTACAATATGCCAATAATAATTCATTTTATCTTTAAGGAATATTGTAAAAGATTTTCAAAGGCAAAATAATGAACTCACTTTGAATTTACCGTTTCAATGTAAGATTCCATCAATTTTCTAATCTTTAACATTTATCAGTATGGAAAGTGGAAGTTAAAGTCACCTTTTTTAACTCTCAGCATCATTTAAGGAAGTTTATTTTCTTCATTATTATTATGAGACAATATCCGGTTTACTAAAAAGTGGACGATAAAAACAGGATGTAAGCTAGTAAATGATATGACAAATGACGTACTATATCTAGAAGTGCTAGCAAATTTTATCCCGATAGCGTTAGCTAAAACGTTAAAATGTTTTTTGACTTTTAAAGATTTTTTGAAAAATAATTTTGAATAAAAATTTATTGGTAGTCTAATTATTAAAAAGTAAATGAAGATTTCACCTTCATTCTAATATCTATAACTTTGATATGATTTCTTTGCTGTATAATATGAGCAATTGAAAAGATGGTTTGCATCTTTTGGTTTGGAGTTACAATTCCAGCATTTTTCATCCTAAATGCTCCTCAGTCGGAATGTTTTAGAGCGCTGACATGGAGTTACAAGAAAATATCCTCTGACCTTGTCATGTGACCTCCCTTATCCCATTATTTGCAGATTTCTTTTACTATTAAGTATTTAATAATAATTTCCAGACAGCAAAAAAAATGACACTTCCCTTTGAATGAGTCTAAGAGAAATCATCTGTAGTATTTGAGTTTAGATTCAGGAATATTTGAATCGGTCATTTTGAAAATGAGTCATCTTCATTTTTAAAAATATTTTCATGAGACGCAAAAAACTATAACTCGCCTTCATGCATTATTAGTTAGACTAAATGTAGTATTCATTATGTTTATAAGGCATCAATCCTGATGTAAAAATATAAGTTGTTAATATGTTTGGAAACTTGGGGGGCCCAAGAAAAGTTGGAGAAAATTGGAGTTGAGTTTTTGAAAAGTGGAGGTGACTCCTTTTCAAAATGACCGATTCAATTGTAATGCAAACCACAAGTTGTCCCCAGTTTATGGCACCTTATCGTTTTTATAGTTAAGTGCACACAAAACTTCTTCCTGCACAAGCCTGTTGAAGATATTTCTCAAATTACCTTCAGATGGAGAGCAAAAGGTGTATTAAAGTATAAATGGTTTATATAACTAAACTTTGGTTCTATCCCATATTAAAACGCCTTGTCGCACATATTCAAATATCCCAATATCCTAACCGAAAAGAAAAAAAATTAAAATCTCACACATTTATTTTTTAAGGCGTTTTGTATAAAGAGATATTCAACTTGGACTGATCATTCAAAAGTAGCCATGAAATTTATAACGTGCAATATAATCTAAATGACAATGAAACTGAATATAAAAATTATATTATTTATTGCTAGATTTCAATTTGACATATTAAAATCAATTAAAGAAATTTTGCAATGGATCTGTAATTAGTAAAATCTGTTGAGAGTTATTTCTATATTAAGATGAAACCTCAGAATAATGTAAGAAAAGTGAAAATAATTTTATGTCATTAATTATAATTCAACTTAAACTTCAGAATAGAAACTTAATAATTTCCCATTGGTATGCCAATTAAACAAGTTACCATAAAAAAGAGACAGAAATTTCAAGTGTTTTACCTAAAACTTAATTAGCAATATGATAAAAGACATGGCTTTATCAGACATAGCCAGTGCAAATGAATTTGTAAAATGAATTGAATTTTAAAAAAAAATTAAGTACTTTATGTATTATGGAACATATATTCAACGCTAAATTAAAAGACAAATGTTGTTAGTCAACTGAAAGTATTTAATTATTAGCTTCTCATTATTCTAAGAGACCTAAGTTAGTGCTATACTGCTACACGAATAAATTTTAATCTGATTACCGTATTTACTTCAAATGAAGAGTCGGATTCATTATTCTAGACTTCATCGGAAGCACCAATCATTTCAATAAAAAAATCATTACTGTTGCACTTTAAAAGCCACGATCATCGATTATTTTCTAATAGGCTAATTCCTACGCTTTAAAAGTCAGCCCTTTGGGATTGATTCGGGTTTTCCGATATCAGTTTCGATATGAGTTGGCCTTTAAAATGCATATATTTCATTCGTAGAATCCTTTGACAATTTATCAAAGAAAAACGGTCTCAGATATCTGGCGGCAATATATCATGGCATTTTTATATCGCTTAATCAATATGAAGCCTATTTTAGATCTTTTTGGGCTGTCAGCAAAAATCATCGGTTCTCTATAGCAGAATGAATATGAGAGATAAAAAGTCTATCGATCAAGGTATGAATTATCGATAAAATGAGAACGTCAGTCGCTCTGAATTGGAATCGAAGTAGCAATAAATAACTCATTCCTTTAAAATATCAAATGGCAGTAGTTGAATTGAGAATAAATAAAATGATTTCTCTTAAGAATGAATTATTGTTCCTGTGAGATATTATTATATGATTTATAAATCTTGTGTAACAGAAAAAAATAATTTGAAGCATTTAGAAAAACAATACTTTGAAAATTAAATTAACGTACAGCTACAGATATTTTTTTTTCATATTTAACATCTTCAAATAAACATTAGAAAAGATCTACGCCATCACAATAAAAAGATGTCTGAACTTCCCATGTATGTCACCGAAGATCGTAACAAAGAAGGGTTAAACGATTCAAGAATCCAAGAAGAGATGTTATGAGGATATACAAGAAGGGATATTATGAGCATATCCAGGAAGGGATATTATGAGCATATCTACGAAGGGATATTATGAGCATATCCAGGAAGGGATATTATGAGCATATCTACGAAGGGATATTATGATCGTATCCAAGAAGGGATATTATGAGCCTATCCAAGAACGGATATTAGAAGCATATCGAAAAAGGGATACTAGGAGCATATTCAAAAGGGATATTAGGAGCATATCCAAAAAGGGATATTATGAGCATATCCAAAAAGGGATTCTATGAGCATATCCAAAAAGTTATAGTTTAAGCATATCCAAAAAGGGATAGTTTAAGCATATCCAAAAAGGGATAGTTTGAGCATATCCAAAAAGGGATATTATGAGCATATCCAAAAAGGGATATAATGAGCATATCCATGAAGAGATATGAGCATATGCAAAAAGGGATATTATGAGCATAGCCAAAAAGGGATTTTATGAGCATATCCAAAAATTGATATTATGAGCATAATCAAAAGGGATATTATGAGCATATCCAAAAAGGGATAGTTTGAGCATATCCCAAAAGGGATAGTTTGAGCATATCCAAAAAGGGATATTATGAGCATATCCAAAAAGGAATATTATGAGCATATCCAAAAAGGGATATAATGAAAATTTCCATGAAGAGATATGAGCATATGCAAAAAGGGATATTATGAGCATATCCAAAAAGGGATATTATGAGCATAGCCAAAAAGGGATTTTATGAGCATATCCAAAAATTGATATTATGAGCATAATCAAAAGGGATATTATGAGCATATCCAAAAAGGGATTCTATGATCATATCCAAAAAGGGATAGTTTGAGCATATCCAAAAAGGGATATTATGAGCATATTCAAAAGGGATATTATGAGCATATCCAAAAAGGGATAGTTTGAGCATATCCCAAAAGGGATAGTTTGAGCATATCCAAAAAGGGATATTATGAGCATATCCAAAAAGGAATATTATGAGCATATCCAAAAAGGGATATAATGAGCATATCCATGAAGAGATATGAGCATATGCAAAAAGGGATATTATGAGCATATCCAAAAAGGGATATTATGAGCATATCCAAAAGGGACATTATGAGCATTTCCATAAAGGGATATTATAAGCATATCCAAAATGGGATATTATGAGCTTATCGAAAAGGGATATTATGAGCATTTCCATAAAGGGATATTACAAGCATATCCAAAAAGGGATATTATGAGCATATCCAAAAAGGGATATTATGAGCATATCCAAAAAGGGATATTATGAGCATATCCAAAAAGGGATATTATGAGTCTAGCCAAGAAAAAGTATTATGAGCATAACCAAAAAATATATTATGAGCATATCCATGAACGGATATTATGAGCATATCTATGAAGGGATATTATGAGCATATCCAAGAGAGGATATTACGTGCATATCACGTAAGATATACGTCCCTGAAATATTCTTGAAGTACATCGTACATCAGACAAATGATCAAGATGTCGTTTTACGTACTACCTCCTGAAACATTAAAGAACACAAAAGTGATTTAGTCAATCCTTTTCGTTCATAAGAAAAATTTGAATGTATTAGATGCACATTTTTGTTTATGTAATGTTTATGTAAAACTTGTAAATTAGAGTTTTATCAAGAGGTACATATCTTAAGAAATATCTATATGGCCTTTAAGACCAAGACCCCATAATTTTTAAAAGTATTCTCAGCAGATTATATTTCATCGAAAGGGACTTCAGTAACAACACAGCACACATACAAAAGCTTATACACTGTACAATATCGCATAAAGATAACGTGTATTTATCACTACGATTACAACAAAACGTATAATTATCGCTATGAATAGTAATATCGCCATAAAGGATGAATAAATGGAAACTCCAGTGTGAGGGGATGAATTAACACTTCTAATCAATACAAACTCCTACACGATGTCCTATTAAAAGATATTTGATTGGTTTTGATCCAGTCAGTATTTAATAACTGAATATCAGAATTTAATATCTCAATAGATCGAAGTTTTACATTTAAATACATTTGATCAATGTGGAGAATTATCTTTATTTTTAAGTGAAAATGACAATGATAATTTAATTATATTTTTTATACTTTTTTCCTTGTGTTTTTTATTATCATCTGACAGAAGGCCTTTTTCATGAGTAGAGGAGTTTTAAAAGAACCAAGTAAAAGTTCGTGAATGAAAAATTGGATATATAAATTTTAACCTGAAAATTTTAATTTGTAGAATGACTAAAGATTTTAGATTTTTAATACGAATTTTATTGCTTGATATTAGAATATACATGATTAAAATTTCTTACCTTTCCATCACAATTAATAATAAGATTCTTGAACTAAAAAAAATTAACTTCTTTCTTTCTTTTTCTTTACAAACTCCTAATAATAACCTTACATCCACATACGTTTGAGCATATCCAAAAAGGGATATTATGAGCATATTCAAAAGGGATATTATGAGAATATCCAAAAAGGGATATTATGAGCAAATTCAAAAGGGATATTATGAGCATATCCAAAAAGGGATTCTATGAGCATATCCAAAAAGGGATAGTTTGAGCATATCCAAAAAGGGATACTTTCATTTTTTTTACATACTTTCGTTTTCTTTACAAACTCCTAATAATATCCTTACATCCCTTACATAACATCACAATTTTTACATCCTTATTTTTGACTCAAAAATAAGGATGTAAAAAATTATAATGAATTGCATTAATTTTTATTTTTTTAAGAAGTATAACTAGTGTTATTACATTTTATAGCCTGGTCAATCTTATTAAAAGTTTGCGGGAATATTAAATTCCTTTTAGTAAGAAAATTAAAAGTAATTTTAATGAACAATAAAAAAGGACACAACTGATAAAAGTTGTAGGGTAAAAAAGGAAAAAATAAATAATTGTTTTAACATTTAGCTTAAAATTCGAGGTAGGTATTACATTATTAGCATAATTTTTATAGTTATATCAACTAAAAGTATTCAATATTTAAAATCTGAATTACTGAATAGAATTTAAAATGAAAAATTGGTTAAAAGGGAAATGATTCCATCCAACCCTGAAAAAAGGGCATATTTATGATTTTATAATTAATTTAAACTTTTACATTAATTTTAAAACAGCTAAGTTGTGTTTTTATTTTTTATAACTCAAATTATCTTAGCAAAATTTGGATGTGCATGATATCACAACCACATAAAAAAAATTTAAACTATGTAAAAGAACAGAGAATGAGGACTGTTCTAACCATTGCAAGAATAAATTTTGAAAATATGAATACTTGTTGTCACCAGAAATGTAAAATATATCACGAAGAATTCAATTTATAACTAAATTAAAAATTTTGCAAAATTGAACATTATATTTCATTTTTAGAAAAAGGAATAACGTAATTATATTTTTTATGCTCTCACTTTATGCTTTTTTTTATTATTAGTTATAATAAAAGTTTTTATTAAATATAAAGGGGATGGGGGGGAGGAACAAAAGTCGATAGTATGTACTACTTGACACGGCCTCTAAGTCCTAAATTATGAGATCGAACAGGTGGAACCTCGGCTGCGTATTCAGGATTATTGCATAGTGACTGGCCTGTAGGTTAAAACACGCCGCATACCATACAGGTCAGGACGGTTTATATTAGCTCTTATTAATTTCAGAAACATTTGTAATCGACACTAGTATTAGTGCATTAATGTAAACAAGAGGAAAAATAAATTTAAGTATGAAAAATTTACATTTCCAGATTTGATGATTTGTGTAGCCTTTTAAATTACAAAGTTTTATAAATACAACGAATGATTATTTTCAAATTAATGGAGTTATAACCAATTTTTTTATTAAGTGAGTAAAATGAAATTAACTATATTAAGTTATTGTTTGATTAATCAAGTCGGATTAATCTTTTTAATCCATCGAATTCAAAATCACTGTTTTGAATTTTTAACACCTATATTAAAACTGCATAGTTTTAAAATATAAAATTTCTAATTTTTTTGTCTGTTTAATAAGTAATTCACTTACTTGTCGTAAACATATACGAGATCCACTTAACGGCTAAATTCAAGACATAGCAATGTTACTTTTTAATTTTTACACAGTTGATAATTATCGCTACTGAAAGTGAATTCAAACTTTTTCTTACTTCCAAAAAATGTAATATGATTAAAATCTTTGCTGTTAATAGAAGTCCAAATTTTTTATGTGTTTTTCATTGGTATTTGATTTTTGGTAGTTGAATATTTAGCCCATAAATTAATAAAGTACTTTTCATGCGAAATTTTTTTCAAAAATCAAAATTTCTCTGTAGATTGCTAAACGCTGTTATTTCAGCTTAAAATTTACTGTCAGTACATGAACTGCGAGAGAAACACTTTCTATAAATACAAATTTTTTCTCAAATATGATATATCACTGGGCATATGATGACGGATATGACTTTTACAGTTGATTAAAATAGATTCTTGTATCGATATATGAAATTAATCTAGATGAATAACCACACCAAAAATAACTATTACATTAGTTGGCATATAATAGACTTTCAAATTCTCTCTCTTTTAGAGGAAATTATGTATTTGATATATTAAAGTATATCTTCTTATAACAACATCGTTTTTTTACTAGTTTATTAAACTCTAAAATGATTGGAGCTTCTCTAGACAATTTTATGAATTTTGTGCATTAATAACAGTTATTAGGTTTAATTGAAAAAAATATGTAATTCATGTGTTTCTAAGCAAAATTAAAGAATGTGTGTATAATTCCACCTTATCTTACTTGTGTTTGTAAATCCTGGTGGTGCGGCAGTTTTTGTAGGCCAAGACAGTTAATTCTCAAAAAAAAATTGCTTCTGTCTGAAACATACGAACACTCATGATTTCCTTGTTGAAATGTGACTACTTTTGTATATATATCCAATTTTGCTGGATATTCTCAAATAGTTTAACAGATTCTTCTTCCCACCAAAAGTTTCTTAGAGATAAACAGTTGTGAAACACACGTACTAACTTCAAACGAGGATTTGAATGGAGTAGTCACATGAGGATGAATAACTTTTGAATAAGGAGAGTAGAAAATCACTTCATATTCCTAGTAATACATACTGCACTTCCCTTTTAAATTAAGGGTGTAAAGAAGAAGGGTGTCATTTGTGTTCAATGCATTTTCTGTTTATCTTTAATTAACTTATTAACTAAGATGAAGGAAAGCACAAATTATACAGAAAATTTTTCGAACTCTGTTATTTTTCTTAAAGCGATAATCAAAAAGATTGAACAGTATTATTTTGATATGTCACAGCTGTTGAAAGCGTTCTGAGTGAAAGGGCAGAGTATATTGCTTACCGTAAAATCTTGACTTATTATACACACACGTTTTTGCTCGAAATTTTCGGAAAAAATTAAAATTCGACTATAATACGTACCCATAACTTTTCAATATTTTATTTAAAAATTGCACAAATACTTATCAACGTAAATAAATTTTTTAATAAAAATAAACGAAAATGTCAAATTCGGTAGCAAAAGAAAACTTAAATTTTTAATTTAAAACAAACGATGCTGTCATATTATTAGTCTTAATCACTTTCACTAGAATACAGCTCATCTAATGTTCGTAGTTTATTCAATGTTTAAAACTACATTTTTTGTACACAAGTGTAATACCCACCCTCATTTTTGTGGACTAAAATGTGAAAAAAAAAGTGCGTATTATACTCAAGATTTTACGGTACTTCTTCAGAAAACAAAGCTTTGTAATTTCTCTTTTTAATCCGTATATGCCATAATATTATCTAATATTAAATCTACTTTAAAAGAAACGGAATAAAGTTTAAATTTGTATAGCAGAAGAGAGTGGAGGGTAGTAGATTCATCGCTCTCTTGACCCTCTTAGAATTCTGAGTTTCTCAAAGTGTAAAAAACATGAAGACTAGATGGCATCAGTTTTTTGTTTCTCGTAAACGGAAAAAAAACTTGAGGAAAAGTAACGTCTTGGAGTTTGATACAGTGTCATTTTACTTTGTCTATCTTACAGCGAATAGACAACACAACATTTAAAAGTACTAAAAAACATTCTTATCGACTTGTAATCAATAACAAAATTTTTCTGGGGCTATTGAAATATTTTAAAAACATCCAATAGTTCTTAAATGTCTGCAAAAAGCACAGGAGAGTATTATATTTGTTCTGATGTATGAAATCTTTTTATGTCTTCCATATTATTTTTAATAATTTTTTCTTGGGTTATTTTATCAAAAGCAGTTGCTTAAAAAATGGGCTGAAGTTTTAATTTTAACATTAATCTAGATGGAAAATGTGTGGTTCACTGTACAATAATCGTCATCAATGATAGCTAAGTGAGATTATTCTTGAATTCAGTTAGTCTTCTTCATCTTTTATCCATGAGTCTAAAACACAATCACTATGATCATTTACAATTAAGCGTAGCAACAGAATATGACACGGAAGTTTACTATTAAGTGACTGAACTGTTTATTTTTCCTTGGAGACAAAGACGTACATGATTCGAAAAATAATTTGAGATCATATTAAATAATCGTTTTCAGTACTTATTCAAAGCCTGTTGTATTTTTAAAATTGAAAAATTATTTGAAAATGTAATATTCATCGAAATTGTGCCGAATTCAAAAATTTTAATGATTCCAACGGTAAAAATGAAAAATATTTCGATATAATTTCAATATATCATGAATTTTATTCTCTCATATGATTACTATTCTATCAACCTTTTATATATTTTAGTAAATCTTGCAATTCATTAGAAGTAAACTTCCAATAATATTTTAGAGCATATCTTGAAAATACGTCTATTTGCAACATATGACCTTTAGTTTGTGGGAAGTTTCTCTTAAAGCTTTCCTTCCTGTCTTAAACTTGCAACCTTTATAAAACCTCACCAATATTAAACGCCCATAAAATGGACATAATACTATACACATCATATATGCAAATAATAGTTTAAGTAGAATGCTATATGTAAAGTATATGTTAGTTGTCATCGTCACTGCTGTGCCCCAACATAATAAATGATCTCGAATGGAAGCTACGGCTTACTTCTTTTCTCGATTTCTCCCACTATAAGTAAAAAGTAGGGCAGAGCCGTCGTCATTATATGAAGTAGTATAACATTCAATCTTATTCGTTACTAACTAATTTGATTTCCAAAATTATCATTTTAACAAGTGATTTTAATTACAACCAGAACCGAAACTGTTATAACAAGAGGCAGAAATATTACTATCATATTTCTGCCTCATAATCAATCCTGAATTTCCCCATTGAATCCCCCCATTCAATGCCTGAATAATATCAACTAATAGTCAATAACAGTATTATTTGAAAAAAAATTACTCATAAGACCTTGATTTAACCCTAACAGTGAACGTAATTTTAATGAATGCATAAAAAATGTACATATTACCTCAGACGTCCAATTTGACTTCTTTCGGAGTCCGGAAGTAAAATTTTGTCCGACCCTGACCCACATAACCGTCATGATCACCAAAAATTCACCCTTGAAAACTTCACCCTTTCGTCCACAAAGGATCTGTAACCCGTTCTTCTAACAAAGCATTTTTCAAAAAAACTTATACGAGTTTTTCAGAAAAGGGTTGCTTTGCCGAAAAAACCAGCTGCAGCATTGGAAACGGATGTAGGTCTGAAAGAGTTGGGGGCCTCGAGAGGGTTAGTTAAAGGGGTGGGCCCCTCTCTCAAGGGAACGAGGTGAACGAACTTGTCCGCTACGCGCGCGCGTGGCAAATGTTAGCTGGAGAGGATGTTAACTTTGAACATCTGACTTTCATGCGGCGAAGATCACAGAGTTTGATTTCAAAATGTGCCCACATGGGAAGGACAGAAATTTGAGGAAATTTTTGTCACTTTTACATAGACATTTAAAAACGAAATGTATTATGAAAGGTAATGATTAAATATATATATATATATATATATATATATATGAATACATTCTATTTTCATATTCGTGCAAAGTTTACCAGTAATTCAAATCTAAAGTTAAAGACTCACTAATAGTTATCTAACGTGATATTTGAGTGCTTTATAGTAATAGTCGTTTGAGCATTATAGAGGTATTTACGGAATTGGTTTTAGTTAACAGCTTTATAGGTACTAAAACCATAAATATATATTGAAGAAACCCATCAGTCAGGGCGTGTTCTATGTATTTTGTCATAAAGTGATATGCTTAAATATTTTCGTTATACTGAAGTTTCAAACTTTCACGGAACTTTTTTTTCCAAAATGATCGTAATAAAAGCATGCAGTGTTTGAAGAATAAACGATTTTTTTTAGCAAATGAATTTATAACAGATTTACACAAATATTTTATGGATGTGTGTATGTATGAATCTGTCTACTTATATACACAGTGGTGGTTATTTAGTAACTTTTAAAATAGTTCTTTCATGCTACACATGAACTGTTGCCTTTCTTAAATAAATAAGAAAAAACGCTTTAATTTTGGAGAAGTTTTGAAAATTCTTTCATAAGTGGTCATTTTTGCATATTGGACTTAATGTTTGAATTGAAATTATTTATAACTATTTTCCTAGTTTACTCAGTATGTGTATTTTGGCTTTTTTCAAATTCTAAGATCCGTAAATAATTTTTAAATGGAAATTTATAATTTGTGTTTTCGTTTTAATACATATCTGAAATCTTATACATATGAGAAATTTCTCATAGTACGTATAAAATAACCTTTAAGGAAAAAATAAAAATCAATGAAATAAAATAAAATAAATAGTAAATATTCTTCATTAAATATTGCTTGTAATGTTGATTTAAAAATGATATTATTATCGTTATCAGGTTCAATCGAAACCAGACTCTCGTTCCAAATTTTACTTGTAAATGTCTACGAGGATTTTTCTACGAAAACTCTCATACTTGAAATTTTACAAAATAAAAATTTTTGTATTTACAGTTGTCTGCAGAAGATTAAATAGTAACGCTTCTTGAGATAATTTAAGATCTTCGAACCAAGAAAATAATGTATTTTCATTCATTTTTTTTATATTTGTACTTCTACGGGACTTTACTCGAATGTTATATAGTAAATTTGTTGTTTCAAAAATTTTAATTCAAAATTAAATTATATTCACAACTTTTTAATAAAATTAATTTCTTATTCAGAAATTAAATTAGAAAATCTCAGTGATGTTACTATTTAAATATATTTGCTTTAAAATGTTAACCTACTTTCAAAACCATCATTCAAAATGGGTTTTTTTTTCAAGTTCATTCGACAGTGCACAAATAACGATAGGTGCAAAAATGTGCTTCTTTGAAAATTTTGTAGAGAAATATAGATTCTACATTCATAAGCCTTTCAGTATCTGTAAGTTTATTTCTTGTTCACTGCCTTTTAAAGAATAATTAATATAACATCTTCCCTTATAATATGTATTTTTTAGGCTGAAGAATTATTTCTTGATTAATTTAGGAGAAATTTCTATCTTGTAATGAAATTAGAAGAAAAATTTATTTTTGAATAAATTAAAATGTATGGCATATAAAATGTTATAAACGTATTCCTTTACGCAAAAACAAAAAAAAAGGAAATTTTTCTTTAAAAAAGGATTAAAAAATTAGAAACGCTATAGAAAATATATGATTTTTTAATATATTATAAAAAGGTAAACGGATATATTTTGATAAAATATATTAACTTAATGAAAAGTTGGGAAATTTCTAACTGAGATCTTTAAATAAATACAATCGTTTATGGAAATATGTTTTTAAACTTGATAAATATACTTCTTCTGTAATATTATATCGTAAAAATTCGAAACCTATACTTCTTAATTAGCCTGCATTATTCACCTAATTAAAAGACTTTCGTCCAAGGTGACAACACAAATTATTTAGCAATTACCAAAAATTTCAACGGTTGCATTAATTTAATACTATGGAACACTTTATTCAGTTTTTGGTTTAAACTTTAGTATAGTTCCTTTTAAAGACTTTCTATTAAACCATGCTTCATTTCTATGAGAACTTCTTACTTCATCTCCTCTCAAAAACATGTTATTTAATTATTTTTGATGTTGTTATTATTTTCGTTTCTCTATTTATCATTATTATATTTTTAGATATTTTTAGGTAACTAATCTAAGTATATGTTAATACCGACCTATAGCATACTTAATGCTCCATTTCTATGAGAGTTTCTTACTTCATCTCCTCTCAAAAACAGGTTATTTAATTATTTTTAATGTTGTTATTATCTTCGTTTCTCTAGTTATCATTATTATATTTTTAGATATTTTCAGGTAGCTAATCTAAGTATATGTTAACACCGATCAATAGTATAATTAGTGTTTCTCAATTCCCAAATAGGTTTTAAATATTGCTAACACAGACAAGCCCAGATAATATGGACGTATCAATATATGTTGAATCTAACTGACCAAAAGGAGAACTTACATTGCATGATAAAAAGTTTAGCACAAAGCATTCTTGTTGAGGATTCCTACAGTGATATCATAAGAGAAATTTAAGTATTTCCATACATACTCCACCCAGAACCATGAACAAACGTTCATACAACTTGAAAAAAAACTATGTTAGAATAAAAACGTAATCCCGTTAACAAAAAAAATATGTAGAAAAAAAATTACTTACTCAACTTCATAAACTAATTACTAATTCCTTGGAATTCCATGCTCTCCGCGTCACAGCGCAAAAAGTTCTGTAAAAAATACAATTCCATAAGTTTCTCATTTTTATTTTTTTATAAAAAGTCTTATTTTTAATGAAATAGCAATAAAATAAGTAAAAACCAACTCTTATCAACTCACCTGCAATTTAATTATTTTACGCGAGAGATGAAAAAAAAGAGGGAAAAGCTTAATTCACTCCATACGTCATTTCGTTGAGAAATTATAAAATAATAAATATCATGATTACTACTCAGTCAAATTAAAATAGATGAAATGAACTCTTCCTTTATATTTATATAATCATTTTTATTTATTCTAAGATTTTTAATAATAAAATTTGTCAGTAAATAAAAATGTAATTAAAGAGCCTATTAATCATGTTCTTGAGTAGAATGTACAAAATTAATTCAAAGTAAAATCACTAAAAGTATGCAGCGTATGCGAACAGACCATGAAAACAGTGATGGCATGATATGAGTCTCATGATATTTTTAAAGAAATTTGGAACTAAAAAATTGCTATACCAATGTATAATACTTGAAAATTTCATCAGAATTCTGACCACTAGAATATAATATCCCCAAGGTTGTCTCATACAGCGATACTCAACAAAGAAATTTTTTAAAACTGGTAGAGTAGTCGTTTCTCTATATTACAGATTTGAAAAACAATGAATATCTATAGGTCACAAAATCTTAGCATTTAAAGCGCTTGACTACATTTAACCCACATAAATGTAAAATATTGGACAAGAAAGTGTGGAATAAAATTTGAAAAATAAGGACTCATCATATCGTTTGGAGCGATCACTATGTAAAACAAAGGCCTTATGTTAAACAGAACCGGGTTCGAATCTCAACCCTGGTAGACTATTCTTATAAAGGTTTCCGACCACTGGAGAGCATGATAATACCTTGTTGAGAAGCTCAGGACATACATCAATTGAAATAAAACATTCAGGATCTTTGAAACAATTAATGAATAAATAGAAAAAAATATGTTTAGTCCAACATTTTGTATCGTTATCTTAAAAAGAGGAAATATGTGAAGAAGATTTCGAGAAGAGGTGGTTCCTCACAGTGTCGCTATGCTAGAATACCGGCCTCTCAAGGTTTGAAAATCTAGGTTTGAATCTTGGTCCCAGCAGACTGTCTTAAAAATGCTTACCAATAAATCATGTTTAATGAATATAAATTTAAATATCTGGCTACCACATACTGAC
>OU015498.1:66452133-66602133 GCA_907164885.2 Dolomedes plantarius | reverse complement strand
TTGGTATAATTCACAATAAATCCATAGCTTCATAATTATTATGACAAATTCGTCGACCAATCCGTCTGTAAATTGCAGAAAAAGGGTGTCAAAATCTCTGATTTCTACCAAGCCGTTTCTCTGAGCCTCAAAGTAATGTATGTCATGGACCTCTGAAGCAGTTTTCAAGTAATGATAAACAATCGTTGACACATATTGCACAAGGGAAGCAATATATAATAATCATAGATACCACCAAGTGACACACCAGAGTGAGTAATCCCGTTTTTATTAAACCAGTTCTCAACTCTTTTATCCAATGAGAGTGCATATTTTCATAACTGGGCTGTAATCTGCAAAATTCTTATTTGAATCATAAACGTGAGATAAGGCTCAGTGTGATATTTAGCCTATAGAAACTGGGATTATAAATAAAAGAAACCTTTTCTAATAGTTTTATGATTCTTGCACCTTTTCTTCTGCTGCAATCAGTAGTTGAAACACCCAAGGAACGTACCATAACATTCTAGAAGGAAAATGGACTTATGAAAAATGGATCCTTTACGACATTATTTTTTGTATCGTGGCATTCCTTAGAGCAATTAAGTTTTTTTATAAGGCTGTGGCATTTTTTTAGCATAAGAATCCACTATTTGGACTTCTAGCATTTTATAATTAATATATGCATTGTTTTACATGACTGGTTCCAGTGCCAAGGGAGCGGTGCATCTATGAATTTAATTAAATACAATACATGATAGAATTAATATAACTATATGATATAGTATCCACTAATTTTTCTGATCTTCAATTATTTAACTTTCGATATAGGAAATCACTTCTATAGAATCACAATTACAGGAAAATAGAATGGCAAATCTATTAATTCCTACGTGTAACTGTTTAATTATTTACAGCAAATTGAAAGGCCTCATTTGAGAAAGTTTGTATTAGAAAAACAGCTAAAAATCTCTTATGGACATTACTCCTCGCATTTCTTGGCGTCATGCCCAAGTTATCATTGATTCCCCCTAGTTAACTACTTTTTACTCTCCTGAGTATAAGGCCTTACTGTGGAAGTCACTTAACTCAGTACCTGGTTATTTGTTCTAATCTAATACAAAACTAACGGTAAATGACATTTCATTCCCTTAGTTTTTTTAAAGTATGTGTAGACAGTTAAATTACACAAAGTTTAAACTTTACATTGTTTATTTTACAGCATTTTGATTAAAACATGCGTTTCGTGAGATCTATAAAAACAAATTTTACTGAAGTGTTATTTATCGAATCTTCCAGGAAAATGTTTTACCAGAATAATGAGAAACTCGATAGATGACTCATAAGTATTTAAGATAATTCATTTCTCACAGCTGAACCGAAAATAACTACTGTGATTCTAAAGGTTATATTTCCTGTCACTTAAATACAGCACTATTATTGTCGAAACTGCCCTGATTACTAACACAGTTTTAAAAAGAAAGTCTGGGAAAATATGAGAAAATATAAGAAAACTGCAGTCTCCTTAACCAAGGGTTAGCAGGCATCTTCATAGTCCTTCCTGATGTCACAAAATCCTTTCCTATTTAACAACCGGGAGAATAGTGTCTAACATCCCTGGGGAACTATTTTCCTTAAAATAATTCTTTTATCTTTACTTCTACTTAATAAAAGAGTCTATAGAGGGAATCACTATCTTCAGTGATTCTAAGTCTGCCCCTAAGGTAGTTAAAAATGGAAATCCTAGTAACCCTATAAATGCTCAAATAGCATTGAACTTCTTCATAAAATGTCAAAGTGTAACACATAATGCACTCTCCACTGGATCATGGGAAATGTCAAAACTGAAGGCAAAGGATAACCAGATCTGCTGCTGATAGCAAAAGAAACAAAAATTGTCAAAACAAAGCTTCCACGATCTAACTTTTAGAGATGCTAATGGCGCCGGAAAAAGCAAACCATACAACCCACTGTAGAAGAAATATACTATATTACCGGTAATTAAATACAATAGAGTCATAATATCAGCAATTTATAGACTTAGACGATGCCAATCAACCAATATAACTGCACCTGCAGAATTAGCCTTCCCCAGACGACCTATCCAGGAAGTACAACTGGTAATAGGCGTCATATTACTCAAGACCACTTTTACAGCACCAAGTTATCGATATTGACAGGACCATGCTTCACACATTGGGCCTGTTTAATTTTTTAAAGAATCATGTGCACTTCATAGACAAGTCAAATGACACCAACAACTGAAAACCAAATACCACAAGTTGTAACGCTAGTTAAAACATAGAGAATAATTGAGCAAATAATATAATAAATTAACTATTAAGGGATTTAGCAAAGAACGTCATTATAGTTGGTTTCATTTCTGGAGAACGTAGAAATTAATTACCTAGAGAGTAAACATTTAAGTCATTTTTAAAATGATGTTGATTGACTAAATTTGGACTAAGCAAATTAGCAAAACGTATAAGATATATTATAATTAATAATTCTTTGCAATGAATCTGTATGAAACAAAGTTCTGAGGCATATATTCAACAGAATATAGAGTATTACTGTTTCGAATTTTTTTTCTATTATGATAGCAATTAAGGTCGTGAACAATTGCTACCATACGCTTGCTAATACAACGTCATTAACTCTAATTTTAAAAAAATAGGCATTTTATAATCCAGACTTAAACAGATGAGAGCTATCATTTTAGTAAGCTGCAGCACAAGTATAAATTGATCAAATGAAAACGAGAAAGAGCCAAAAAAGGTACCCGAAGAGAAATGTTGCAGTGAAGAAAGTGGTAAAACTAACTGTAGTGTGGTCGTGCAAATGATCCTCCACTATCACATGATAACAATGGGCTGTCCATTCGGAACAACTCTCGCGAAGTGTACCGATTCCTTAAACATTGAAAACTGATGCAAGTAACGAACAAAGAACAGTAATACCCATTCTGATTGCTGAAGCTCTTTTACTTGGGAATTTTAGGCACATGAGAAATGTATACAAGGTCGATTGCATTTTCCTGACTCACTTGAAGAAAAGGATTTTTAATAGAACTAATGTCACTGCATGATGACCCGTGATGCTCTCACGTGCATGATGACCCGTGAGAAGGACAAGAAAAACTCCGGTTGACAACCTTCTCCGGGGAAACAGAAGAATAACAGCCATATCACAAGAAACAATTCATTGTTAGTTATCAGGTAGATATCATTGTTATTGTTAGTAATCAGGTAGATATCATTGTTATTGTTAGTAATCAGGTAGATAACATTGTTATTGTTAGTAATCGGGTATCATTGATCAGATTATCATTTTTATCAGATTATCATTGTTAGTAATCAGGTAGATATTGTTAAGAAACTTTTGTTGTAAGGGAAATCTGGACCCAGAGGATTCACTTAACACTTTATGAATAACTTCAACAGCTGGGTTTGTCAGTGGAACATTTGATTCGTTTCAACCAGGACGAAAACAATTTTCTGAAGTGTTACTGGAGCTTGAAACATTTTACTTCCATTTCCGAAAGGGAAGCAACTGATAAATCATCAAATGGAGGCATTCAGATTCAAGCCAAGGAGAGAGACATAAGTTGTACAAAGAAATGTTGACAAAATGATGGTGACAGTTTATCAGCAGTGGACACTTGTCCACTTTCTTTTTGAGTTTCTTATTGTGATAGGACAATGAAAAACGGTTTGCTGACAAGGCCTGACTCGGCTTAAAATAACTTAAAGAATCACACTTTCCTCCAACACTAAAAAAGCTACCAGAAGCACTGAATACTCAACGTCCTACCTCATAGATGACAAGATGATCCAACGTCCTACACTCAAGACAAGATGATGGTGACAGTTTATCAGCAGTGGACACTTGTCCACTTTCATTTTGAGTTTCTTATTGTGATAGGACAATGAAAAACGGTTTGCTTTAGAAAAACACTAAAAAATCTACCAGGAGCACTGAATACTCAACGTCCTACACTCATATCAGAGTACAGATTTTTTACATTAAAGAGGAACAACCCAACTCTGCAGATGCTAAAATAAATTTCACAAACTTGTTTCAAGCGGCAAACACTACACCATCCTTCTTAAAGGCCTGACTCGGCTTAAAAAAACTTAAAGGATAACACTTCCCTCCAAATTGACAGAAGTAAGACACATTGGAAATGGTTCCAGTAGAATCCCATGGAATTCTTCTATAAAGGAATTCACTGTTGAGCACGCAGAAGGACAGGTGACTTAAAAGATCTGATGATTATTTCAAAGATAATCGTGAATTTCTTACATGCAAACCAATGGACTCGTTTTCATTTTCTCAAGAGTTATACAAACACTCTAAACAGCAAGTAACTTTTTATTTCCTTTTAACTTAACATTTAATATAATTTATGTTACAGGAAGAATAAATACCGTTAAAATCGCATGCATGCAATTTAGGGAATAATTGTCCAAACCTGTGACTGATTGATCCATTTCAATTGATGAGCCTTTTTTTTTTCTCGGGTGGAACGATTTACAGCAATGGAAGACGTAGACAAATATGCTGTACTTATAGGGCTGTAAGTTATATTACTGACTCTCAAATCATATTTCTTAATGCCAAAAGTATTTAAATCTTTATTTTTCTTTTATTTTATACATATTTGACAAAGGTATGATACTGATCGTTAGCTCCAAGAAACATAAAAATTGCAATAAATAGCTGTCGGAAAAAGTCAAATTATTTTCCAACATCTCGCAAAAAGGAATGAGTGTCTCTATCAGACGATTTTTACCAAGGTTTCACTACAATAGACTGTTCTGTCCTCAGCTGATATCTCTAAAGCTTATTGTTCTTCCGGAATATTCGCAGTTGCTTTAGGTGAAATTTTAGAATTTTATAAGAACTGCATGAAATTTGATTTATGTTTCTCAAGAAAAATGACTTCCTGAATTTTCTTTAGAACCTGTCATTTTTTTATAATTTTTTTTTCGCATAACTACAACGATTAATTTTTAGCTCATAACTGTAGAAACGTACCTAGGGGAAAGAAGGGAAGGAGAAACTGCCCTGTTCTTTGAAGCGGAAATATGTCATTGGAGGTTAAAATATATCGATGGACTGATAAAGGTTCAGACCTACAAGAACAGAACCTTCTTGATGACAAGTCAACATTATTTATGTATTTTTTTTAAAATCTCGTTTACATCCATATCGTCCACTTTGGTTCTTATAGTATGGGGCATGTAGTTAATGTATCGAAAGCAGGAAATAGAATGTAAAGATCTCTTTTTTACGTCTCTATGCCAGTTTTTACAATTATCTACAAGACTTTTTAGGTCACATCAAATGTTTAAATATGTTTTAGGATAATAAAAAGGTTTTAAACTGATTTATGCTCACTTTAAGGACAAACTCTCTCGAATTGGGACACATTTTTTTGCTAAATAGTATTTGTATGCAACTAATTGTGAATGGAATATTATTGTTTTATTAAAATTTTTCTACAACTTTTCAGGTAGAGAACTTTGCGCGGCTAGTATCCATGGTCTTTTGAATATATTTGGGATTTTATGATTGCTGAGAATTATTGTTTTTGAATTTTCTTTTGGGGAAAAATATATTAATCTGCGAATGTTTAGGTATGACATAAAAATGTCTAGAATGAATGAGAAATTCTCGTATGTGGTAAGAAATACGATCTTGTGCTTCTTATACATACACCACTTTCTTGCCGCCTTCAACAACATCAAGCTGCTGCATAATTGGAAGCGATATTTAAAGGGATACGGGATGTGCAATTCTTAGTATCAGGACATTTTTATTTTATATGCTTAACCCCTTCCTTCTCGCTCTCGTCAAAATCACGCGGTGAGGTTTAGCCTTCTATTTCTCGTGCCCGTGATATTTCCAGACTGGAGTGTTTAAAAGTAACGCACCCAAAAGATTAAAACAATCCATTTCATTTACTCTGAAAATTTTTTATTTCTTATTTTACATACCAGATGGCAGCACCAGACTATTTATAATGTAATTGGGGATATTTTTTTAAAACTAGATGTGGCAGATCAAGAAATAAATGGAATCCTCCAGAAAAAAATAGGCACTTTTATTACCGTTTTCTTGAAAATTATGCGATCGTTAAGGGGTTAAACCATGAATATGAAGCTACTAGAATCAAATATCCCAAACGTCATGTTTTTAAGAGGATTATGCCACTATACACAACAGTTTCATTCTTCAACATCCACGCATAACCTGATGTACATCTGCACTTTAAGTCTATTTTTCTCAGAAAGAAAATTTTCATACTTTGCCATCCTTGAAAGGCTATTTCCCCATATCTTTGCGAGGTATCTCTAAGAAATTTTCTGCACCGTTCCTTGGTTCAGTTTTTGTTTTGCTGTCTTCAGAACAAATATAGACACCTCTAGCGTATACAGAAACCTTGCACCTGGGTTTAGCCCTTGCTATGGGCTCCTAAGAAAGGCATAGCCTATGAATACTTTGGAGGGAAAAGTATTCAAAATGCAGAATTTCTCTAAATTTTTACAGGTGACTAACAACGTTTAGTCATCCAGCCCACAAATATCTATTATGAACTGTAATGCAAAATTTTACAAAAAAAAATGGTACACGCCCCCGTCATAAGTGTCCTTCATGAAAATTCATGAACGATTTTCATCTAGTAATGTAAACATATATAATACAATTTTTTTGGTCCTCAGAAATTTTAGTTTAGAGGAAAAAATTCTGAAATCGTTTCCCCTGAAGCAAAATTTCACTAGTTTTTGCCTTTTAAAATGATTAAAAATTGTCTGAATAATATCTACATAAACTCTGAAAATAGATAAATTTGAAGTGTTTCTTATGTACATGCAAATCGAGAATATACAAATCGAGCTATTGGGCTGGCAGATATATTAAACGCAAATCATGCTTTAACTTTAGAATTTTAAATTGCCTCAGAGTAAGTTTCTAATTGTTTAAGTATTTTTATACCTATAATAAACTTTATATGCATCATTATAGGTAAACACTAATACCCCTAGTTGGGTATTTCCCTATAAACAAGTAGTATCGCTTGTTTATAGGAACAATTCTTAATTTTATTATGGAGAATGCGAAACTAGATTTTATATTAGTTTATTTAAATGCATTTTGAAATGATTTTACTCTCAAGACCTCCATAAGAAGATCATGTATTTTCTTTACACCAGGAATCTGGATTTCCATCAATAAAAAAATGCATGCTTTAATTAGCATCTAGATAACATTAGTCTTAAAATCGGAATGTAGTGAATAGTTTACAAGGTATTAATCAAAAATTAATAGCAAAGTATAGGTAGAATTTTGTGCTGCTGTTGGTCCATGCAGCACAAAATTCTACCTCAAGCATGTTGGTGCATGCTTGAGGTCGGCGCAAGCATGTTGAAAACGGAATTTAGAAAGACATTCATATTTCTCAGATCTTTGAATTTGTCCTTTGATGATTAATTCGATTTTAATTTTATTTATTCTCTGCATATTAATTATGATAGCAATAAACGTCATGCCATTTATTTTAAAATTATCTTGGGATGTCAATTTATTGTCTTCTCACTGAGTAACACACTTTTGTTTGAAGCTTTAAGAATTTTTCTTTGATAAAGATAACTCAAAATTTGAAGAAAAATTTGCGAATATCTTGAATATCTGCTCTAACAACATTAAATTTCAAAGATGGATGTTTTGTCATGTTTAACAGACTATAGGCACTCAAAAGAACATTACCTCACTGGATTTTTCACACAGCATCCAGCCTTAACATTTTTCTTTTACACACATTTTTCATAGATGGCAATTCCTGATAGAAAGTCTATCAATTTGTTATACAACATAATATCTCTTGATGATAATAAACGCATAAAGTTGTATTTTATATTTATGTAATTTGGAATAAAAGATTGAGTTATAATGAAAATCGGTAGAAAAGAAAATTGGGAAGCTGTGATTTAGTATAGAAGCTGAAAAAGCTTATATATTATATTTCTTCTTTCCAAGCTGCTTTTTAAAGTTGCTAACTTTGTTTGATTTCTTACACACATGAATGACTAATTGCTGTCTAAATAAAGTCACATTTGAATTACTGTCATATTTTTTTCCAGCACAAAAGACACTGTGTCCTGAGATCATTTGACCATTCACCCGAGATTTTTTTGGCTATTTTATTATGGGAGCAACATTATTACCTACATATAAAAATTATTTAAGATTTTTACAGATTAAAAGAAAATTTACTGCTAACAAATAATTTTAATTAGCATTAACTATTTAATAAACTTAGAAAACTGCCAATTTTTTCATTATAATAGACAGGTTGACATTAGTATGCGATTTTACGTGATTTTTTGTCCACGATGAAATAATCGACACTTAAATATGATAAGAGTACATTACAAAGCTTTAAAAATTGCTTGATAGTATATTTTTAGTAATTTAATTGTTACTTATAGCATTTACATACATAAACTTTCTTCTCTAGATCTTAGTTTAATCTACATCTTAATGTCTAAATGGTATTCACTGATCTGATCAAATAATTCTTTTACCATATACTCTTGAACCTAAGATGCCTACAAGTGGGAGAAGATTAAATTATTATGTAAAGTAACTCTATTAATACAGCGGAAATTTTAAGTTATACAGCTGGAAGATATCTTGCCGTTGGTTCTGAATTCAACGTCAGATATTGAGAATGTACTTATGTTAGTGCATTTTTCTAGAAATATTACCCAGGTAATATTTCTAGAAAAATACGCTAACTTCTCACCTATAAGTGGGAGAATATTAAATGATTGCGTAAAGTAACTCTATTAATACAGAGGAAATTTTAAGTTATACAGCTGAAAGATATATTGCCATTGGTTCTGAATTCAACGTCAGATATTGAGAATGTACTTATCTTAGTGTATTTTTCTAGACATATTACCCAGGTCAGATACAGCCAAAACTGACACCAGCGGTCGACACCAAAACATACCCTTCTGGTGATATATCATATCCTCAGTAAGGCGAGCAGTGCCCTTCAGATCCATCCTCTAGCCATCCAAGTTCTAAAAATAATCCTTTTTCGCATTCCCCCAGAGCCATCGACTGTCTTTGCTAACTACCAGGTTGCGAACAAATTACCATAACTCAGAGATAGACATGTCATATTACGGAGGATCAATGGAAAATAAATAGAAAAAGCCCAAGAAAGTCATTTCCATTCCATTATAGAACACGCATATTAATTACAGATCGATTTATCGGAAGATTTAAGACACGCTAAAGATAAAGATGTGGTCCCCGTAATGATGAGTCGGATGTCAATGGGGCTTTCACATTGATGATTCCGGATGGAATGCAGGGGTGACAGTGGAAGATAAAAGATGACCTTCTTTGGGTGTGGCTGGAAACATTCCTGAACATCCCCTCCAGGCTTTCCTTAATTCATTTTCTTAAATTATGATTTAAAGTGTGGTAAGAGTTAATTGAAGAGCGGAAAAAATGATTGGTTATGACGTGATTTTTGTTCTTAGTTGAAAAATTTCGCTTTCGAATCATTCATTATATTTTTTCTAGGGAAAGTTTTATTTTTGGAGTAAAAACTCGAGCGTGGATGTGAGGGAAAGTCAAATAAAAAGCTACGTCTATTAACGTGTCTGCTTCGGTCGTGATGATTTTTTTTTTGGCAAGTAATTTCGAATTTTGGTCTACGGAGGGTTGTACTTACATTTTTTTATTAACTTGAAAATGCATGTTTAACAAAAAGGACATAAGGAAAAAAACTCACATACATCAATAATTTATAGACATTTCAATGTGTTTTGGCATCGTAGACATAACTGCCCATATGATTATATCTTTTTATTACTTTAAGCAGTTGTCAATATTAAGTAATGGATTTGAATTTGAATTCCAATCCATTATAAGAAACATCATATATCCAAAAGAAACATCAAATTAATTGATAAGAATATAGAAGTTTTTAATATTTTTTTTTTTTTACTATACCTTCTTTCGTGAGATTTTTATTCAGTTTCTCTTTTAGTTGGAAATGTAGAGCTTATTAGAGAAAATATTTCAAAAGGAACTTCCTAATCACCGTAGCAGTTTAATTGTAGTGTTTCAGTTTTATAGTTAAATAATGCTTATTTGGGACTATTATTTTTTTATGAATGAAAGCGCAACACATCATTGTAAAATTGTGAAAAATTGCATATTTAAAAATTTTTTTAATTCTATTTTTTTAACTTTCTATTTTGTCTAAAAATCAATTCAAAAAGAAAACTTATATACCTATAAATAGGTCTTTTAAATATCATACTTTTTATATACAATAAACTATTCCAAATTGTTCTCTCTATATTTTTAATTCAATGTTTTCACAATTAGCCTTTTTTGATTTTTTTTATGTAGATGTTTTTTTGTTTATTGAAAATATGATAATAATATTTTAATTTACAGAATTTAATATATGGGCTTGATAACAATTATAAGCATAAAATTTACAAAGGAATTTCATTATTATTTATTTATTTTTGTTCAGATTCAGCAGTGGTCAATTACTGAAAATTTACTGAAAATTTAGTGAAATCTGACTAACATTAAAGTAATTACCATGCACATCAATTCTTCCGATTTTTTTTCATCTATGCGTCTGTCTTATGAAGAGTTTTTCAGCTATAATTACTCCAGTAAAATATTGAAATAATTTGAACCTTCTCATGTTTATACTGTTTATGATAGAGTATTCAAGAAAGAGTAAACATAAACAATCTATTTATATAAAGAGTATTTTACATACTCTATTGCATTTTCTTAATAATATTCTCTTATTCATAATTTAAAATTTTATTTTCTTCTCTTTGTTCTATCTCTCCAATAAAATAATTTTTTGTAAATGAAAATATTTAAAAACATATCTACATTAAAAAGTGAAAAATTACATATTTTATTTGATCTTAAATTCCTTAAAACTACATCAGTGGACTAAACATCATTTCTAAAATACAAATTATAAATGCAAATGAGTATTTCAAATTTGGAAATTTTCACGTATTAGATTTAGATTACATCAAAACTTTTCTCTCTGTATATTCACTGGAACGTAAATATTTCCTATTTATTGGGGAAAAAACATAAGGAAAAATTTACCTTTCAGTAGCATATATTCTGATCTTTTGAACTTATGAAGCAAAAGATGCGATTAGTGCTCGCAAACAACTGAACTAGACATTTAAAAAAAAAAGTTTTCTTTTATGCTTTATGCAATATTTAATGGTTAATGGAAATTTTTCTGAGAAGAGAATTTAAAAAACTGAGAACCCAAGAGTACTTTAGTAAAATTTTCGAAATAAGTACTCATGAGGACAGTATTTACTTAATTAAATGGTGTTGTTTTCAGTGAAAAATTACGAATTTTTATAATGAGAAGTATTGTCAGTAATACAACTGGTTACAAGATTTTAATTCCATTAATAAAGCAGTTGAATATTTTTATGCAGGAAGTAGGAAATATATAGAAGTGAAAGCAAAAAAGAACCAAGCCACTAAAATCCAAAAAAATACAAATTGTGTAAAATAAATCTTTAGATGCAACCATCATCTTTTCTTCCCTAAATGATTTAATTGTATCTTCAAAAATAATCAATGCTTATCATTCGTTTTTATGGTACCAACTGTGAAGTACAGCAGGACTGTTAACAGGTCAGCAGCGGTCAACCTGTTCGATCGCGGAAAGTTTTTCTGCCCATCACACCCAGACTTGGATTTTATATTTTAATTTAATTTTTGCATTCTTTAAGTGGATTCTTTGTTATTTTATTTAAATTAAATGTTTTCGGGGCTTTTTTGAAAGCTTTTAAGCAATTTTATTTGAAAATTCAAATCTACAATTCAAATCTATGGAATATATAAATCTAAGTATAAAAGTAATTATGTTATACTTAAGATATTCAATAAGATGAAACTATAAAATTATTTTAGTTTGGATTGAAAACAAGTTTCAGTCCAAAATAAAAAAGACCAATCGAATCATTTATTTGTAGTTTTATTTGTAATTGAAATTATATTATCAAAATCCCTAGGATTACAGCAAAAAGTTTCTGAAACGAATTATTTTTTAAGAAAACACAAATTCGTTTTCTCAAACGATTGTCATGTCAATTTATATATAAGGCTAAATTTTAACATTTAGTCTATTATGAGTTAAACATAAACTTGCATACTTTACGTCGATCTCAGCTGTTAACAATGTCTCCACTCCTAAAAAGTATTCATAAGTTCATTGTTATGGATTTTGTCATTCATCTTAATAAATTTGAATCGGGCTCTAAAAAGCTCTAAAATTTCAGCAATTTCTAAAATTTACAAATGAACAAAGAAAGTCTTGTTTACTATTCCTTAAGGTTAAGTCGTTTTGCAAATTGTTGGTATCACTTTAAGTTTTAGTTAGAAAAGCCTTAAATGAAGCTCACTTGTTTAATAACAACGTTTTGGTCTATTAGATGCCCATTTTGCAAACTTCAATTGGATGCGCAACTACCCACGCAAAAGTATGTTAAGGAACCAATTAAGAAAATTTTGATTCAGAAGAGAAAAAAACTGGGAATATGGGATATCTGAAAACGTGGAATTAATGAAAGTTTTGCCCTCTAAACGGAGTGGGTGGGAAGGCGGACCTTAAAATTTTAGATAAATGCCTTTTTACTTTGATTTTAAGGTTCACATTCCTACAAGAGGAGGGAAATTCACAATATCCCCCCGTCTATATGATAAGATAACTAAAGCAAAAACTTTGTGATATTTCTCAAGTTAAAAATTTACTGTAAGTCACCGGTTTTCAATTTTAAGGTACGAATATAGATTTATCAAGGTGAAGTTATAGTAACAACTTATGGGGTATAGAAGAAAAATATTTAAGTAACCTGTATTTTAATGTGCCATAAAACATTTTGCATTTAACCTATCCGTATGTTTATATCCAATGTTCATTTTGAGTTGTTCTGGAATAATCTTTTAATAAAAAAATAAATATTTAATACCTTAAAAAATATATTTAAATACACTTTAAAAAATTCCCGTAATTATAAACCTTGCTGCAGTCTAGATGTTTACCGCGAATTACTAATAACTCTTCGGAGCCAACAAGTTTATAACTTGAGTACTATCTACATACGACCTTCTCACGGGTAAGGACAGCTAATCTTGAGATCATCCGGCTTTTTTTACTATTTAATAATTATAATAACGATCTGTTTATTGGTTTTCCTGGGTAATATGCAAGGGTTTTAAAATACTTGTTTTTTTTTAACCTGAAATATCTGTCAGAAGGAATGAATTGATTTTACCGATAAATGCATACATAAGAAAAATAAAACCTATAAAATTAGTCGCACCATATAAAATATAAAAATTCAATAAAAACAAAAAAATTCAGTGTTATTAATTGTCGCATATGAAGGAATCGTTAATTGACAGCTTCCTCGTGAATTCCAATCGCATTTAATGCATCGCATTCATTACAATTCAATAAAATTATCGCATTCATTACAATCAATTATAATTATCGCACAATAAATACATAATAAGTCTAAAAACTTTAATATGACTATTTAATTTATCACCTAAAAATATTATTTAAGACAAAGAAATTTGACAGAGATGCATTTATTAATTTTGGAAGACGATTCTCTCTCGACTTTAAACCAATTTTCGTTTCTTTCTATAAATATTATGTAAAATATAAAAATGCATGAAAATGCAATAAAAATTAGTTACATTTATTTTCATATTTGAAGAAATCAGAAATAGACAGGTCCCTCATGAATTACAATCTTATTAAAATGACCAGCATTAAACGGAGTTCATACCAACTAAATATCACGAAATGTTAAGGAAAATAACATACGAATTTTGTTATAAGTTTAGACTCCGTTGATTGATTAGATTTATATTTACTATGTTATCATATTCTGATACGTAATAAGTCTAAAAATTTTAAAGCCACTATTTAATTTATCCCCTAAAAATATTATATAAGACAAAGAAATTTGGTAGCATTCTATTGATTAATTTGAAAGCCGATTCTCTGTTAAACCAATTTTCTTTTCCTTTAATAGGTATTATATAAAACATAAAAATGCATTAAAATGCAATAAAATTAGTTACATCAATTGTCATATTTGAAGGAATCAGAAATACAAGTAGATAGGTCCATCATGAATTACAATTTTATTTAAATGACCAGCATTTAACAGAGTTTATACCAATTAAATATCATGGAATGTTAAGGAAAAGAGCATATGAATTGTATTATAAGTTTAGACTCCTTCGATTGATTATACACACACACACATATATATATATATATATATATATATATATATATATATATATATATATATATATATATATATATATGTATGTATATATATATATATATATATATATATATATATATATATATATATATATATATATATATGTATATATATGTATATATATATATATATATATATATATATATATATATATATATATATATATATATATATATATATATATATATATATATATATTATCATATTCTAATACATAATAAGCCTAAAAATCTTAAGGGCACTATTTAATTTATCCTAAAAATATTATGTAAGACAAAGAAATTTTGCAGCATTCTATTTCTTAATTTGGAAGCCGATTCACTCTCGACTTGAACCAATTTTCTTTTCCTTCAATAGGTATTATGTAAATTAATGTAACTTTTCATCCTTATTTGATTTGTTATATTTTGTAGCGTTCAGCAACTATTTCATTTAATAAAATATAGACCGAATCGGAAAGGGACAGGGAGAATAATGAGATTTTTAAGCTGCTTGAAACCCACCGATATACAAAAGTACGAATCTTTAGAAAATCAGGATTTGAACCAAGACGTGAAGTAAAAATCTTTTTTTTTTTTTCGAATAGAGTGGGAAAAAATCACTCAGTAGATCTAACTACGATATTATGAATTCTCCAGTAATAAATTTCGGTTATCCAAACGAAAACTGACTTATTAGTTGGAAACGATTCCTATTCTTCGTCAGGGATAATATTAATTTAACTAACCTAGTTGTCTATAGTATTTATTGCTTCGAATCAGAAGTTCATTAGTAGTGACTTAAAATTTATATTAAGTATATATTTCAAAAGAGATAATTTGGAATAATCATACTATAGATCTGAGGGTAGAATTTTGAATGTGCTTTAATATAGAAGTACTATAGGCTCTCATAAGTCTTGTAATCTCTATAGAAGTACTATATAAGTACTATAAGCTATAATACAGGCTCTCATTTTCATGGCCTTTAAACTGTAATAATGTTTCATTTTCAAATTTCGTTTAGAGTACTTTTTCCTTGAATTGTAACAGACAGATAACTACAGATCTGAGTGTATAATTTTGAATGTGTTTTAATATAGAAGTACTGAATCTGTAGTCTCTATACGATTACTATAGGCTATAATATAGACTCTCATTTTCATGGTCTTTAATTTTCAATAATGTTTTTGTTGTGGCCGACTGTTGTGTGTGTGTTAATCAATGCTCTTTATCATATTTATCATACATTTAATTAAATTCTATGGTACATCTATATACAACACGACACTGACAAGAAACATAGTTACAGAGTGAAAGCGAAACTTTTCCGCGCTCCCTATTCCGCGTACTCTCTCGGTCACAGTCAAACTGTCCATGGACGTTAGCAGTTAGAGTTAATACACTACATCTCCTCCCCCTTTATTAAAGATCAAGTCTCTGGGGTGGTCTTCGGATTCTTCCAGAGCGTCTAGGCACATGGCTTGGGATGTCGCGCACTGGTGGTGTACCAGACTGGCTTGAAGGTGTACTGGTTTGAGTCGATGACGGTTTTGAGTGCACTGGTGACGAGTCCTGAACAGGGATATCAGCTGATGACACTGCTGGCGAAGCTGGAACTTCAGCCTTTTTATTTGGGCCCTGATGAGAGGTAGGACTATCACTGTGCTGGACTTCTGAGGCATTCTCAGTAAAATTTCCAGTAGGGAACCTACGAAATACATTTCGTACGGAATCACTTTCTTGCACTTTATTCCCCACTGAACGAATTTGATCAACATGCCTTCTCACTAGTATGCCCTGAACATCAATGGTATAGTGGAGAGCACCGTCTTGATTTACAACTTGTCCAAACTTCCATTTTGAATTAGTTGATCGGTAATCTCTGACTGCCACAGAATCACCAATATTGAATTTTCTATCTTGAAATTCAAATACACCCTTTCTTACCCTTTCCTGGATTCTTGATTTTAAGTCAGGTAAAAGTAAATCAAGCCTTGTTCTAATATCACGTTTTAAGAATAGCATGGATGGACTGTGCATTGTCGTAACGTTTGGAGCTTTCCTGTATTGCAATAAAAATGTACTTAGTTTCTGTTCTATACTACCATCATAATTTTGCATTGCTCTCAGTGATTGCTTCAGTGTATACACATAGCGTTCGGCTTGACCATTGCTCGACGGCTTGAATGGTGCGCTAGTTTTGTGTTTTATGCCATTATTCAGCATAAATCTCTGAAATTCGTAAGACGAAAACTGTGGTCCGTTGTCACTTACTAGTACAACTGGCAACCCAAATCTCGCAAAGCAGTCTCTGAGACACTCGATGGTTTTGTTTGTTGTGGTTTTCTTCATCGGATAAACTTCCAACCATTTGGAATGTGCATCCACTATTAACAAGAACATATATTCAAATATAGGACCAGCAAAATCCACATGCACACGCTCCCAGGGCGTACTCGGGTATTCCCAATGATGGACTTTCACTTTCGCAGGATCAGCTTTATGTCTGGCACAGTCAACACAATTTCTTGCAGCTTCTTCGATGTCTTTATCGATGTTTTTCCAATAAACGAACGACCTGGCAATCGCCTTCATCTTAACCATACCCAGATGCCCTTGGTGCAACTCTTCCAAGACATTTTTCTGGTATCTCTTTGGAATACAAACTCTCTGCCCGTACATAATACATCCATCTTCTATGGTATATTGGGCTTCTCTCCCTTCTAAATTTTGGCCCTTCCTCAAGGCTTCCAAAAGTAGACCCAATTCCTCATCCTTCCCTGTTGCTTCCCGCAAATCCTTTGAAGTGATAGGTAGGGTTTCAATTTGCGACATCTGGAACATCGTAATGTCGTCTTTAACTTCTAATTCTTCTGAAGTTTTGGGAAATCGAGAGAGAAAATCTGCATTCCCGTGGTCTTGAGTATTTCGATAAACTATGTCAAACTGGAAAGACTGCAAGGTTAGTGCATAATGTAAAAGTCTGGTAGCTGTTAGTATTGGGAGTCCTCGCTTTGATCCAAATATTGCAACTAACGGTTTATGATCGGTTATCAAGGTGAATCTTCTGCCTTTTAAATACAAATAAAATTTCTTTACTGCCCATACTATTGCAAGAGCTTCTTTGTCAATTTGGGAGTATTTCTGTTCTGTTTTCGTTAAAGTCTTTGATGCAAAGGCTATTGGTCTTTCTGTTCCATCTGGCAGTAGGTGAGATAACACACAACCTACACCAACTGGTGAAGCATCAGTTGCCAGCAATAGAGGTAAGTTTGGTTCATAATGAACCAGCACTCTAGGTGAACAGATTTCTTTTTTTATTTGATCAAAAGCATCCTGACAACCCCTAGACCAATTAAATTTGATTCCCTTTTTAGTTAAGTTATTTAGAGGATTTGCTATAGTAGCCAAATTTGGACAGAATTTCCCATAGAAATTTACCAATCCCAAAAAACTCTTTACTTCCTGTACATCCTTAGGTACTGGGGATTTCACAATAGCAGAAATTTTTTCATCAGTTTTGTGTAATCCATTAGAATCAATTTTATGTCCCAGAAAATTAATCTCATTTTGAAAAAACTGACTTTTACTTAAATTGAGTTTTAGGCCATGTTCTTTACACTTTTTGAAAAAAATTTCTAAAGCTTTAAAATGTGAACTTTCGTCAACTCCGGTGATTCTCGCATCATCCATAAATACCTTAACACCGTCTATGCCATGAAACAACCCATCAACATAGCGCTGCCAAATGGCAGGTGCTCCATTTAACCCATACATCAGCCTTTTACAGATAAACAATCCTTTATGCGTGTTAATTGTTAACAATTTTTGACTTTCAGGATGAACTTGCATTTGCAAATATGCATGTTTGAAGTCTATTTTTGAAAATTGTTTTCCCCCATTCAAGCTTGTGAATATTTCTTCGAGTCTTGGTAAGGGGTGCTGAGGTACAATTAAATTTGGATTTAGGGTAACTGAATAATCCGCACATAGACGTATGCTACCATCCGGCTTAACAATTGGTACCACAGGCGTAGCCCATTCCGAACTTTCTACCTTTTCTATGATGCCCTCTTTTTCTAGTCTTTCGATTTCGTTTTCGACTCGACTTTTTAGAGCAAAGGGTACCGTTCTAAACCTACAAAATTTTGGTTTGACATTTGGTTTCAATTCCAACTGAACTTCATGGTTGTTTATTTCCCCAAGTTTGTTATCAAAAATTTCTTTATATTCCTCCAAAAGTTTATTTAAGTTCACTTTCGTTTCCACTTTTAATGTTTTTATGGCATTCCAATCAAGATTTATCTTATAAAGCCATTCGCGACCTAGAATCGTATCCAAGTTTTCCTTTACAATGTACAAGTTCAAATTCAAAGTTTGATTTTTATATTCTACTTTCACAGTGACATACCCCATGGGTACCAATGAGTCACCTTTATAAGTTCGAAAAACTAAGTTAGTAGGTTGAATTTTCTTATTTGAAATTTCCCTGAAATTTCTTATACTCATTACGCTTACCGTTCCCCCCGTATCTAATTCCATTACACAGTTTTTATTCTCAATTTTTAAACTGATCATTATTGGAGGTCGTTTCGGTTTTTCCTCACGTAATGTACCTTCATCAGAATTCAATTTATACAACGGAACTTGGTTTTGGTTTTTATTAACCTCATTTAAATTTACCTGTTTTTGTTTCACAGATGTGGCATTAGCTTTCTTTGCAAAAAAGCATGCCTTTTGGATATGCCCGATCTTCGAACAAAAATTGCATTTACTAGAAATAAATTTACAATTTTGTTTATTATGGTTTGTACCTGTGCACCGCGTACAAAAGTCACCTTTCTTCTGCTTTTCCACAAAATTTTGTTTCTTGTTTGATTTCATGTAAGGTTTATTTTTTTTCCCTACATTTATTATATTGATTCCAGAAGAACGACCCATAACATCATTTGCCCCTCTAAATGCCTTTTCCATAGCTAACGCAATTTGCAAAGTTTTCTCTAGATCAATATTATCCTCTTCAAATAATCTATCTAAAATTGCCTTATCTTTTAATCCGCTAACAAACACATCGCGTAACATAATATTCAACATATTATTATCATAGTCACAATTTATTGCAAGTGCTCTGAGTTCCGCTATGTAGTTATTTATACTTTCCCCCTCATTCTGTTTACGATTAAGAAATTTATGGCGGGAAGGGATAATTAAAGGTTTAGGAGTCAAATGTTTTTTAAGAACATCTTTTAATTTCTCTAAACTTTGGTCAGAAGGGATGTCAGGAGCCAGCAGATTTTTTAGCAATTGATATAACTTCGGACTAAGTGATGAAATAAAAACTTTAGCCCTTTTATCAACCGTTACTTGTTGCACATCAAGGTATGTTTCAAAACGTTCAATAAAACTATCGAAGTTTTCATATTCTTCATTGAACTTCTCAAACTGTACGGTAACTTTATTATGAGAACCGTTTTCTTTATTTTGCAAAGCTCGAATCAGTTCCTGATTCTGACGCAATAATTCAGCAATTTGCTGCTCCATTTTCTCCTCTGATCAAAAAGATAAACAACTTTTACCTTGAGCCGTCTTCGGGTTTTTTACTCTATCCTTTGGAAGAACACTGTTTCGATTTTACCGAATCAACAGGCTTCGGATCCCGTGCTCGTCGCCAGTCTGTTGTGGCCGACTGTTGTGTGTGTGTTAATCAATGCTCTTTATCATATTTATCATACATTTAATTAAATTCTATGGTACATCTATATACAACACGACACTGACAAGAAACATAGTTACAGAGTGAAAGCGAAACTTTTCCGCGCTCCCTATTCCGCGTACTCTCTCGGTCACAGTCAAACTGTCCATGGACGTTAGCAGTTAGAGTTAATACACTACAGTTTTATTTTTAAACTTCGTATAGGATACTTTTTTCCCTGAATTCTAACAGGCAGATCACTACAGATCTGAGTGTAGAATTTTGAATATGCTTTAATATAGAAGTAAAGTACTGTCTCTGTAGTCTCTACACAAGTACTATAGGCTCTCATTTTCATGGTCTTTAAACCTTAATAATGTTTCATTTTTAAATTTCGTTTAGAGTACATTTTTCTTGAATTATAACAGACAGATAACTACAGATCTGAGTGTAGAATTTTAAATATATTTTAATATAGAAGTACTGTCTCTGTAGTCTCTATACAAGTACTATAGGCTATAATATAGGCTCTCATTTTCATGGCCTTTAATTTTCAATAATGTATAGAGAATTATACACTTCTACCCTACCTTTGGGAATGTATATCTTGAAGTGGCACTCTAAATAATTTCAGTCAAACACAGTTCTTACATAACAACAATGTTTATTGCCCATATAGATTTTGCTTTTCAACATAAAACCGGCGTACTACTAGTACGATGTATATAACATTTATACAATTCAATATATTCACTTGTACAACTACTCATTCAAGAAAAATACACTTTGCAATACTCACAGATAGTTTGAAAGTCAACCAGCAGTGCTGCCACGTAAACTTCGGGCCTAACAAGAACTCGCGTAGGTTTGAAGCAACCTAGCTATGCCTCGAGCGGCTACTCCTCCTTTCACTTCCTCAACACTTCGTCAACACTTCCTAGATCCATCCTTTCGTTAATCTAGCTGCTTGGTATTTATACCAATCGCGTATGCCTCAATTAGCACATCTAAAGAGGCTTCTTTAACTTTATTCCCCTAAAAGTTCGATTATTGTGAATCGAATCTTATATAAACCTTACAAATGTCTTATTTTTAAATTTCGTGTAAAGTACTTTTTCCTTGTATTCTAATTGGTAAATTACTACAGATCTGAGTGTAGAATTTTGAATATGTTTTAATATAGAAATACTGTGTCTGTATTCTCTACACAAGTACTACAGTACTTGTATAGGCTATAGGCTTTCCTTTTCATGGACTTTAATTTTTAATAATGTTTCATTTTTAAATTTCGTTTAAAAAACTTTTCTTCCTGAATTCTAACAGACAGATCACGACAGATCTGGGTGTAGAATTTTCAGTGTCCTTTAATATAGAAATACTTCTTAATGAATTTCCTGTGGATGAATCTTTTTCTGCGGGGGAATTTTGATGTGGAAGAACTAGCATTTTCATGGCAAGTTATCTGTTCATTTTTAATCTGTTTCATTTTTAAATTAGAACACTTTTTCCCCTGAGTTCTGAATAAATCCGGAAAAAGTCTATATATTCGCATTATCGAGGTCTGAGAAAATAGCTCCAAACAGCTCTTTCATAACTCTCTACAGTTGTACACAATGCGCCCTAAACCCACAAACATAAAATAATTACTAATACCTAATCATGTGTCGGATAAAACTTATATTTTACCAGCCAATTGGAAAATTTAAAAGTTATTAAATAATATTTAATCGCGATCAAAATAAAATTATAATATTTTTAAGTTAAAAGGCGTAACATACAATTTCTAATGTGTAATTAACAAGTTAGAGTAGGTTTTCATAATACCGTTAAGGGGTTATTAAATAATATTATAAAGGTTATTAAATAAAGTTTATTAAATAATATTTAATCACAATCAAAACAAAATTATAATATTTTTAAGTTAAAAGGCGTAGCATACAATTTCTAATGTATAATTAACAAGTTACAGTAGGTTTTCATAATACCAGTTAAGGGGTTATTAAATAATATTATAAAGGTTATTAAATAAAGGTTATTAAACAATATTTAATTGCGATCAAAATAAAATTATAATATTTTTAAGTTAAAATGCGAACATACAATTTCTAATGTATAATTAAAAAGTTAGAGTAGGTTTTCATAATACCAGTTAAGGGGTTTATTAAATAATATTATAAAGGATATTAAATAAAGGTTATTAAATAATATTTAATCAAAATCAAAGTAAAATCATAATAATTTTAAGTTAAAAGGCGTAACATACAATTTCTAATGTATAATTAACAAGTTAGAGTAGGTTTTCGTAATACCAGTTAAGGGGGCACATGACCTTGAAGCTCGATGAAAAGACTATAAATATGGTCTAATTCTAGCCACAAAAACTCAAATAATATTAGAAAAAGAAACTTTCTTTCTTTATACATAAAAAGTACATATATTTAAATAAGGTTATATATAAAAAGGGAAATTATAAATCTATAAATAACTTTCAAATTAGCAATTTAGAATTTTATATGATTAACTGAGGATTTGAGTTTGTGGGCAACATTTCTTTTAAACTATCAATAGGAAACTGATAAAACTACACTCATATGTATATTTCATGGTCCTCTACATTTTAAAACCAGAAAAATGTTCAATTATGGAATACTTTTTTATGTGGGAAAATATGCAAATAATTGTGATAATTTTAGAAGTTTTCCAATTTTATGCTCAATTTTTAATTTAAATAATATTTATTACAATTTATTCCACGTAATATATTACAAGTGAATTCTGACCATTAATTATTTTCTGTAAGCATATATCTCAATTTTATGATGCGCACAACACTTTAGATTTTTAATCACCAGTTAATAATATAAAATTCTAAACTGCCAATTTGAAAATTATTTATGGATTTATAATTTCCATTTTTATATATGACATATTTAAAGATATATACTGTATATGTATAAAGAAAGAAAATTTCTTTCTCTAATATTATTTCAGTTTTTGTGGTTAGACCAATTTTATAGTCATTTCGTCGACCTTCAATGTCCTCTTCCCTCTTAAGATATATTGTGGACAAAATACTTTATACCTTCAAACGGAATTCACATAGCGGCGACAAACGATGTAAAAAAATCAGAAAGAGGAAAATAAGTTGTTTGCAGACAACATTTTTTAATTAATGTAATATTCCAAAGCCATACTCATAATATTTTATTGAATTCACATTTATTCAACAGATTCCTTAGTCTTTAGGAACTGAATAATTTGACCTAATTATGTGGATAACATACGCAATAATTAATGTTACTTATCACAAAACATTTTAATTATCGTATCATCAAAATAAAAAAAGAAGAAAAGAGCAAAAATGCTGAAATAAATCAAGTGTGTTAAAGCATGGATAAAAAAACCCATAAATGACGGGTGTCATGGCAGGTTAAAAATTGTCTAATTTAATGCAGATTATTTTACTTAATGTAATATTCCAAAGCCATACTCATATTTTATTGAATTCCCCTTTAATCATCAGGTTTTTTAGTCTTTAGGAACTGAATAATATGACCGAATTATGTGGATAACATACACAATAATTAATGTTAGTTATCACAAAATATTTTAATTATGGTATCATCAAAATAAAAAAAGAAGAAAAGAACAAAAATGCTGAAATAAATCAAGTGTTTTCAAGCATGGATAAAAAAGCACATAAATGGCGGGTGTCATGGCAGGTTAAAAACTGTCTAGTTTATTGCAGACATTTTTTACTTAATGTAATACTCCAAAGCCATACTCATAATACTTTATTGAATTCACATTTAATCAACAGGTTCCTTGGTATTTAGGAACTAAATAATTTGACCTAATTATGTGGATAACATACAAAATAATTAATGTTACTTACCACAAAACATTTTAATTATCATATCATCAAAATAAAAAAAGAAGCAGAAAAGAGCAAAAATGCTGAAATAAATCAAGTGTGTTCAAGCATGGATAAAAAAACACATAAATGACGGGTGTCATGGCAGGTTATAAACTGTCTAATTTATCTAAAGTAGGAAGGGGACCAGGAGAGATATTTATATCCCAGTCACATAGGACAAATGTATCGTCTGAGGGACAAAATGTTCAAATCCCAAAAGACCCTAGACGGTTTTAACCGAATTAAATTCATCTGCAGCAGAAATTTTCTCCAGCTACAGTAAGACGTTAAATAAAAATCAGAGTTTGACTTTTAAAATAAATGAAAAATGGTGGAGCGTAACCTGGTAATAAATAATAAGATATTACATCATATATTAAATAAATCATTTGCATGGAATATTTATATTTGGTATCTGTAACTTTTATAGCTTAGGAATCTGTCATAAAAACGTCTATGGACCCAAAAGTTTACACTTCTTTTAATGGAATGTTATGTACTCAATGTAGTGAACATTTTACCTGTAATTTTTCATGGGGTTTATCATGAATAGGGATATGACTTCGCAATTATATATACTGATTATACTGAATATATAAACTAAAAAAAATCATGGCACA
Source organism: Dolomedes plantarius (assembly GCA_907164885.2). Taxonomy (NCBI): domain Eukaryota; kingdom Metazoa; phylum Arthropoda; class Arachnida; order Araneae; family Dolomedidae; genus Dolomedes; species Dolomedes plantarius. The sequence continues at coordinate 66,577,537 of OU015498.1, read as the reverse complement.
ACAGTCTGAATGTGGTCCAAGACCGGTGGTACCCATCTCTTCTATCTTGAGCGTGTGCTTAGGGTGCCATAAGCATATGTCTCGGTCAGGTGGTCAACCTGACGCAGGACCCCCAGAGTTAGTTCCCAAGAATGCTTGGGCCTCATTTTATCGACCCATTCAAGGGATGAAAGGTTGAGTCGACCTTGCACAGTCACAGGGTCGAACCCTGGACTTGTGGTGCTGCAGATTGAAGCTTTTAACCACTAAGCCACCGGGTGTTAATACTGGATATATACTGGAATCTATCACATATCTTCTTTTTTTGGCAGGAATAAACATGCTGCTATTTTATATAATGCTTTGGGCTAATTTGAAATAAATCCCTTTTATGTCCAAAGAATATAGAAAGGATTTCATCTGAATGAATCTCGAAATGTTTTTCGAAAGAAAATTTTACCCATCTGTGTTTATATAGAACTTTTCTATAGTAGTTCTTTAAAAGTGTAGATGATATGAATAATAACTATAGAAAAACAAAAAGATGCATTGTTTCTAGTTACTTAAAAAATGATCCAGTTAAGATATTTTTTCTTTTCTACACCATATTTTCGGTTTACAAAAGATGCTTGCTGTTTCTTCCCAACATAGGGTACTGACATTTCAAATGTAAAAAAATCTTACTTCTACAAAGCATGCCTTAAACTGGAATCTATGCCTTAAACTATAAATCAATTGCATGTGTTCAACTGTAACAAAATTGCAGTTGCAACTCGGTTTTCCTAGATTTTGTCCTAACGGATTTTCTAATTATTAAGAGTATCATCAACAATAAATTAAAAAAGAAAACTTATTGTAAAGTGATGAAGTTATGACCTACCTACTATAACTACCTACCAATTATACATGCTTTATATTGATTTCGTCAAAATTATAAAATACAAAACTGTGCACAGTTTTTAACTGTACTGAATATAACTGTTAAACATATATACGTTTGTTGCTATTCTGTCATAAATACATATTTTGCATCCATTATTTATAATAGAAAATTATTTTGTTTCCCAAACGCACATTTATGGGGAGTGTCCTTTATTTTTCTCACTGTCAAAAGGTCAATCTACATTGTTGATGCTGTAATTAGAAATTAATAAAACATATTATCGGGAACAGAAGAATGGGTATTTAAGGCTGGCGATGGCATTTTGAATTGAAAAGTTGAACGGCATGAAAATATATCATGTACTCCAGTCTATATATCATGTACTCCAGTCGATGGAAGGGATTAATAAAATTATTGACTCTAGCATATTATTGATGTTTAGTTGTTTAACACAGATAAGATGTACTGAGAGGAAAGTTAGTTAAATTTTATAACGAAGACAGGAAGGAATGCTTAGCGTTCTATCTACTACATATAAAATCGATAAGTTTATTAGTTCGACTTTCACACAAGAACAAAAATGCCTCGTGACCGCTAGGCTCCACACAGAAAACCGTAGTTACATGAGGGTAGAAAATTAATGGAATAGAATTGAAACTAGGTAGGCATTATTATCTCTCTCTCTCTTTCTTCCTCTCTCTCTCTCTCTATGTCTCTCTCTCTCTCTCTCTCTCTCTCTCTCTATATATATATATATATATATATATATATATATATATATATATATATATATATATATATATATATATAAAGCTATTCATTCTTTATTTTCTTCAAACAAAGCAAATTGCAGCTTTGTTTTCCCATTCTTTTAAAAAAAGCTTGTTTTGAGCTGTGCCATTGTTCTTCTAGTAGTGCGATACACACACACACACACATATATATGTGTGTATATATATATGCATATATATATGTATATATATACACATATAAATATATACATGTGTATATATGTATATATATATATGTATATATATGTATATGTATATGTATATACATGTATATATATATATGAATATATAGATATTTAAAATTAAGATAATTAAAAGGGCAGATGTGACCATTTAATACTCCTCTAACCTGAAATAAGATTGACATATATAAATAGGCAAAAAACGGAATTGGAGGTGGTATAGTTGATGACTGGGGGGGGGTTGTGGGGGGAGTTTTTTGCCTATTTATATATGTCAATCTTATTTCAGGTTAGAGGAGTATTAAATGGTCACATCTGCCCTTTTAATTATCTTAATTTTAAATATCTATATATCGTAAATATTTTTGTGAGCAGCTTAGCGCCTAAAATTTATTTACTCTTTTTTGTTTCATATTAAGTAATTTACATTTGTAAACTATATATATGAATATATATATATATATATATATATATATATATATATATATATATATATATATATATATATATATATATATATATATATATATATATATATATGTATGTATATATAGATAGAAAGATTTTTTTAAGGCATTTAACCGATCAATTTATTCAAGTACCCACACAAGGGTCTTTATGCTGTTCGTTTGTAATTTAATTTTTTTGCTTAAAAATATTTACCTCAACATAAAAACGCTTCCTCTGCACGCTCTGAAAGAAAAACTTAGAAAGCTAAGATCTGTCACCTGAACATTAGAGCCTCGAGCTATTAAAAGTTGTCAGCATACATTCTTTTGTTTTCATGCTCGATGCTCATAAACATCTTTGAGGAATTAAATGGAAGAGGGGGAGGAAATGTCTGCGTTTGATGTGATCCGATTTGATTGCTTCGCGCCCCCCCCCCCTTTCGACATTGATCGGAAATAAATAAAATAGATAAAAAATGAATAAAGAATGGGAGGGGATTGGGGGGCCTGTGTGTGTGTGTGTCATTAAAATTCCAGCTCCAAATTCAAGCGTGAAATCGTAATCTCTGAGAGATAGGCGACCGAGAGTTGCAAATGAAGCGGGACGAAAACAAAACAACGGTCGCCCCAACCGAACTGGGAAAAAAAAATTTAAAAAAAAAAGAGAGTAACAAACAAACAGAAAAGAAAAAAAATATCCCGCCTTAGTCGGAGATGGAACATCCATCAGAGCCGGGCCATCTACAAACTCCTTTCCTTTTTTTAAAATTTTTTTTCTTTTTTTTTTATCCGTTAAAGTAACACAGGCCCTTTTCTGGAGAAATGAAATTGAACAGAAAGGCACAAGTAATCGATATACTTTTCCTTGGCTCCGCCTCACCGCTACATTCTTATGGATAGCGGTGACCTGCGATTGGCCGAAACCGCTGCCTACCTCAATGACGTCACTTGGTGCCAGGGATAACAAATTAGGGTGGATGGGGGCAAGGCGTGGGTCTCCGAGGAATATATTGGGGGGTTATTAACCTCCCCCCCCCCTCACTCCGTGAAAAAACTCCTGTCCTTGATTGCACTGCAGTTTCTTGAAATATTAAACTAGGGAATAAGATGATAAAAATAAAAAAAATAAAATAACGGGGCGCCGTACTGTCCAAATACATATCAATCTTGCAGCTGGCTGGGATATGTCAAAATTCTCCTTTTTGCCGTATCCAAGGGACCATCAGTTCTCCCAACCCCCTTCGTACAGAGTTAAATCGGAGGTGGGGGGGGGGGCAGTGAAAAATATATTTTCAAAAGAACTTGAGACGATGATTTTTAATAATATTTTTCTTTCAGAATTATTCTTCCTTTTTCTGCAACATTTTCTTATAGACGTTTTTCATTTCGCATTCTGGAAAAATACGTTTTTCGGGGCTCTGATTTCTTGAAGCGACCATATATTTCTTGGGGGGCGACTTAGGCCTTTCTTTCTTTCGCTTCTCTCTTTTATTTATGAAAATTTTATTTCATTTATTCCCAGGGAGAAAATTTTTGTGCCAAACACACATATTTCGCAGTTTTATAAATAAACACTAGAAATGTGTAATATTCTTCACTTTTTTTTTGTTGTTCGCGCGACCCCTCTTTCTTTTCAATGAGCGCTCTATTGCGAGGCTATCGTATAATCGAATTGATGTTTCTCTTTACAGATGACGTGCTGTTTGTTGTATAGGGAGAGATAAAATAATAATAAAAAAAAGAAAGAGTTTGTTTTGTCAACTGCCAGCGATTCAAAACGCATTTTCGCTAGTTTTTTTGAAATATCTGCGACAATTTCTTGCAGAGGGTTAGAGGGAAGAGAGGAATTTCTCATTTGGACAGAGGGATATGACACTCCGCTGAAAATAACAATGAATATGTTCTTTATTCTTTAAATGAATGCCTCCTGAAATGAATGCATGGAAAACTGCTAGAAATCAGATTTCTTCTTTCATATTACGTTTCTACACAATATAACTTTTCCTGCCAGCTACCAACAGTTGTACGAATGCAAAACACTAAGGAAAAAACCCCTGAAAACCCAATAATAAAGTAAATGTCTATCAGCCATACAAATTTCTAAACAAGATAGATACAGAATATATATATATATATATATATATATATATATATATATATATATATATATATATATATATATATATATATATATATATATATATATATATATATATATATATATAAAATATATATATATATATACTATATATATGTATTATATATATATATATATATATATATATGCTCGAGTTGTGGTATATCTTGATTTCAGATAATTTTTTTTTCTGTGTAAATTGAAAACACGTCTTGAAAAAATTTTATTAATCCCGTTTCTGACCAGGCGCTTTTACGTGTAAACGTTGCTACGCTAGATTTTAAACGCAGTTTTAATGCACGCAGAAAGAAGTAGATCATTTTAAAAGAGGTTCATGTGAGACGATTACTTAAGTAACAAAAAATTCCACACGCCAAGTGTTCCTCTTAGTTAAAACAAGCTTCCCCGTGAGCTAAGATGAATAGATGAACAAAAGATGCATTCCCAAAATAGTACCGTTTATGAAACGTAACTTCTTTTCGCCCTCTTGCATTCAAATTTATGTACGACAAAAGATTGCGGAAGTGCCAGCTACTGATTTCAGTAGTTACTTTTCTTTGTACCCATGCAAGACGCAACTATTAAGTAATTTGAGATCGTAAATAATTGAAAACACAATTTTAGGACCATATTTTTCGATGATGAAACAATGTGACCTATCTCGTTAAAATTCAAGGGAAATAACAGCAGTAACGTCTATAACCCATTCTTTTATACCCAAGAGTTTTTTTCTCAGCAATTTCTTACAGACTGCTAAAATCAAATATTATTTTAGTAGTTGAGAACTGAAAAGTTATAATTAATTTTCGATATTTTGAGAATAACTCTTTGTAATATTAAGGTGGCATTGAGGCTGCTATGTACTGACCCTATTGGATTCTCTCACCTCAGTGTTAACCTTTGGAGAAAATTTGCCTCCTATTCAAAGCTACACAAATGCTGATAATCAAACAAACATGGTATTTTCAGATGGCTTGAACTTTCCTGCACCTTGCAACAGGATTCCTTTTATGAGTTTCGTTCACCAAAGGGATTGATGAGCATTCAAGACCCTCTATTCAAGATAATTTCCCAGGATATTTTAAATTTTAAAATATTATTTGCTTATTTCAAAAACAAAAAATACCCCAATTTGTAAAAATTTCTTTCTCCATTACGAAGTTCAATTTTTTTTAAATCTTTAATTTGAATTTGGCAATCCTTGGTCAAATTTTCTCCATTGGTTAACTTTGAGGTGAGCGAATCCAAAAGGGTTAGCTCACAGCAGCCTTAAGAAAATAGTTGGGTTGTTTTAGACTGAGAAAGACTAGTTACGGATTATCATGACCTGCCTTGAAAAAATTAACATTTTTATATATAATAACACATACACACACTTCAATAAATATATACATATATATATATATATATATATATATATATATATATTATATATATATATATATATATAATATACATATATTATATATTATACTATATATGTATATGTATATGTATATATGTATATATATATATAATTATATATATATATGATATATATATATATATATGATATATGTATATGTATATGTATATGTATATATATGTATATATATATATATATAGAAGTATATATATATATATAGGTATAGTATATATATGTATTAGTATATATATATATATATATATATATATATTATATATATATATGTATATATATAGATATATATATATATATATGTATATATATATATATAGTCTATATATATATATATATGTATATATATATATATATATGTATATATATATATATAGTATATATATATATATATATATATATATATATATATATATGTATATATATATATATATATATATATATATATATATGTATATATATATATATATGTATATATATATATATATATATATATATATATATATATAATATATATATATGTATGTATATATATATGTATATATGTATATATATGGATATATATATATATATATATATATATATATATATATATATATATATATATATATATAATATATATATATATATATATATAGATAGATAGATAGATAGATAGATAGATAGATAGATAGTGAGAGAGAGAGAGACAGAGGGGGGGGAGGGCTGTGAGGCTACTATCAGGAAATACTATTACTTAGATAGCAATTAAAAAATGCATTATGTTCTAACCGTTGTATAATGTGTATGGATAGTAAACAAATTCTTGGATACAGTTCTGTATAAATGAATCAAAAAGAGAGTTTTATTTTTGTTGTAAATACCTATCTTTTGAGGCATTCACCTTTTTCCCACAAGTCCTTTCCTTGAGACCACTTTCTTTGAAGATGTTAACCTATTCTAATTTTACAAGAACACCAATAAGTATCTCAAGACAAACTTTCCCAATTCTAGACTTTTTTTTCTATCAAACCCTTTCATATATTTTCGTTCACATTATTTACGATACACAAATTAGTAAAAAATTCATACACTGAGAAAAATTACAATCCAGAGTACGTAAAACGCGATTACATATTTCATGTTATAAATATGGCATGAACTATGAAAATAACAAAAAAAATTCAAACTGTTCAAGAAAAAATTTAGTGTATAATGAATTAAAAGCCAAAAAAATAGTCTATTACCATGAAACGTCAGGCTGAAAACGTCTGGATTATGTAAAACATATCTAGACAGAATAAATAAAGATACCAAAAGATATAGCTTTATCTTTAATTAAAAGACAAATGCGAAGTGTTCCCATAAAAATAGCTGCAGCATTTTAATCTACTAAATGGTTATTTACTATGAACCTGAGAGTTGCCTATAAGCATCATTTGAAGGAAGATAAAGCTATCCGGGGCATTCATTTTTCAGGCTCGGAGAGAGTATTGCTTTGGGGATTTTAACCCTGAAATATGATAGTTTATACTCGAGCGTGGGAATATTGTGAGTTCAAAGGAAAAATTAAATTCAATTACTGAAGAATAAACCTATTATTTTTATCTAATTTGCGCATAAATTTTAATTGTAAATACGGAGGGGGTGGCAGGCTTTTGTTTGAGAGTCAATCTTAGAAATTACTTTAAAGATTTCAGGTATTAACAATGAATTAATTTAATTGCATTTATCTCGATAAATTGAAATTCATGAACTTCAGTACTGGAGAGGGAAATGAAAGCTATGTTTTAATAAAGAGATGCTATCAGCTTAATGCCAAATTTGCTTTGGACTTTAAACAATTAGATGAATTGTCCTGCGAAGTGTTGTTATTTATTTCAGGTTGTGATGTATTTGATAAAAATTTACCTTCCAAGTGTTATTTAGGTAATGAAATTTTATTCAGTTCCTGAAATCTTTTTTCCCTAAATAATATTACGTTTCAGTGCCATTTTGAATTTCTATATTTTTACACTGTTTGAAATTTAACAGACTTGCAAGTAAATTATAATAAATTTTTATAAATAAAACTTCTTTAGTTTTATTCATAAATATAGAATCATAAAGGAATTATTAATAAAATGAATAAGTGAATGAATGATGCAATAGTGCTCTTAATTCTTTAAACTTAACTGATCACGCCGATATATAAAAATATTAGTTACACTGGTTGCTAAATTCTAACTTTAAATCTATTTTTAATTTACAATTAGACTGATAATACCTTATTCATATTTTATTTAGAATTAAACCACCTTACCAATAATTCTGTAATAAAGGAATTCCCCAAAAACGACTAAATCAAGTAGTTTACGTGATAAATTTTTCTGGTGCTTAAGGTAAGACTTTTAGAAATACGATAATCGATATTTATGATTTAAAATTTGCAAACTGATTAAATAGATTATCTTTACGAAATGCGAGACGAAATTAAAAATTTCTTGTCTAATATCTATGAATAAACTAAGATATAGTTTTACATTTTTGTAGAAGTCTTTATTAATTTTAAAATTAAATCATTTAAAATATAAGATTGTTAAATGTGAGATTTACTTTCATAATAAAAAAGGGATAAGACAATGTTTGGCAATACTGTGAGAAAACTGGATTAGCAAACCGCGATTAATAAGTAGTGATAGATAATAAGTATATACATTAGTTCTGCAACACACGTATTGGTTAGTGAATAAGGTAATGTTATCAACGTTTCCGAGTGTACTTTTCTAATTAATGATGCAAAAGAAAGGTAACCAAGTACCAGTCACTCATAAAATTTATCGTGAATTAAAAATATACAATTTTCTATTCAGACCTAATATCAAGGTTTTATTAGTTCTCATTATATTGATTGATCACAGGAATATGTATAAAGTTCGACTTAACCGTAACTTATAGCCTTCTTAAATTTTAAATTAAAATAATAATAGATAAAATATATGTGTCTAACTTCCTGGTTTAATAATAAACCTATATCAAAGTTAAAATTAGTTAAGATTTTAAATAATTTCTAGTTTTAAATAATTTCTAGTTAATTTCTAGTGATATATAAAATAAGAATTAATTAAGTTTAGTTATATTAATTAAGTTTTAATTAATTAAGTTTAGTTTATTTTGATTTTATATCTAAAATGCTTAATACTAAAGTACTTGTGCTATTTACCCTGTTTATCTATACGTTGACAACGTAATACTGTATAAACATTCTACATAAGATGAAAACTTCCTATTTATATTATAAATCTATTACAAAGTATATTAGATTAGTGAGAGTTTTTATCTTCAAATATCAGATATTTAAAAAATATATTAAATTGAAAAAAGTAGATAATGTTTTTACCATGTTAATTACCGAGGTACAACTATATTAGTTACCTTGACCTATATTATTATCTTGACTGATAATATCTAAATATAAAAAAATTCGGCTTCATAGAATTTCTAATTAACTAATAAGTCTATAACAACGTTACAATTAGACGGAGAAATTTTTTTTCTATTTGATGTCAAGATAAAATCTTAATTACTCGTTTATTCTCAAATTTCTGTAAAATAAGACAACCTTAGACGATCCTGAAGGGAGCAACTGGCACTGGTACACAACCCCCCCCCCCCCCCCCCCCCCAAAAAAAAATAAAAAAAAAAAATGTAATTTGCTTGACATAATTTCGAGATACAAAGAAACATTTTTATGTTGTAGAAATTAAAAATTTTATAATTGTGATATTTATCATTTATAACCTAAAACAGACGAAACTGAGAAAGCGAATGTCCTGATCGAGCAAGACACACGACTTTAAAAATTCTGACGAAAAATATATGAACTTTATTATATCAATTCTATATTCGGAATATTTTCTACAATTTCTAATAATACATGACTAAAATGTCAAAATAAGTTTCTCATCTCCAGTTTTACAACCAACTGTTGGACGAACTTTAATCAACGAAAGAATAATTTGGAAATGCGATAAATATAAAAAAAAGGGAAAAATAATGGACAGTGCTATACGCAGTCATTTATCATTTTCGGAAGACAGATTGGTTTTAGAAAGCAACTTAAAAATAAGAATAGAAGGGGAAAATGATAAATATGCTTTGATAGACGTAGGAATATTTCAAAATGTTAGGAAAGTGTGTTGAAATATCGATTGATTACCTGTCTTTAGCGCATTTCTGAAAGGAATAAAATATACCCTAATTCAATAAATTTGGCAGTAACTGGTAGTAAAACACCAATTAGAACTTTTATTAAATATTATTTAGTGAAGTTTTTTCTTTGTTTTTGTGTTCGTATAATTATTAATAAGCTTTCATTATTTTATTAATAATTTTAAAAGTATGCCTGGATTTATTTCTCAGCAATTACATTTACATTAAGGAGAAAAAAAGATTTATTGAAATATAATCACGTCAATACACATAACAATTACATAGGTATAAATACATGCGAATGTGTGTGTTTGAGAAAGAGAACTATGAGTTGCAGGAAAAAAAAACACATTTTTGAGGTTTTATAAAAAAAGATTTGAATTTGATAATTTGCGATTTGACATTTCTTGATGGATATCTGTTCATAAAGAAATAATTCACATTAATGTATATATTATTTAAGTATCGATTATAATTTCATTTTTCTGATTTTATGTATTTTAAATTAAAATTAAATATCAACATTCAAGGGCTCACTCATCTTAATTAAAATTGGAAGAACATATTTAATCTATAGAGGCTGTACCAAATGTCTTGAGAAGTCAAACATTTAACAAAAATCGCCAATAAAATCTAATTGATCGATTACCTTTTCCAAAGATTGTCCGTAATTTTCTGTTTCACTTGACGTATGAATTGGTAAATTATTTCTCTATGTATCATCTTAAAGGGACCTCTCAGGATTTGGAAAATCATGATTTTAGCCTAGTATTATCTCTGCAACTGAGCTCATGAAAGAGCAACGAAATTTAAAATATATTGATACCAGCTTAATACATATATCTAACATCATAAATTATAAAATTTACAATATGTCCTGCTTTTTTCTTTCTTTTCATAATGGCTTAACTCCATAAATTCTATTCGGCATTTATATATAATTCATTTTAAAACATGAGATTTAGCATAATAAGATACTAAAAATTTTTTATGGAAAATAAAATTCGAGTTTGTGTTACAAAACTTTCATAACATGCCGTCTAAATTTTTTGCCTGTAAAGTTTTTAAAAAATCAATCATGAAAATTGCAATAAAAAAATAAAAGAGTGAAAATATAAATTTCTGTTCATCTTTTTAAAAAGGAAAATTTAAAAAGAAAGAGGAAGATAAAATACATGGAAAAAAATAAACAACTAAGAAAATAAACTTTAAGGAAAATGTTAGTTAAAACATAAATTCTTTAACCAGATTTTATTAAAAATACTTCAAGCTGCAAACTATCTTATAGACTGTTTATGAAAAAATGAGGAAATCCTAAATCGAAGGTGGTTCTATTTTATCCTACAGCTCCTTCGTTTTAAACAAGAAATCTAAGTTATGTCCTGTTTTTTTTTCTTTTTTTTTTCAATTTTTTTTTTGTTTGTGGATGTAATGTGATAAGTTATATTTCATTTAAATTGTTATTTGTTGTGGATAATAAAACTTAAGTATCCAGCTAAATAATAAAATACAGTCTGTAAAATATCCAGCGTATATTTTATGCTAAAATTCAACAAATAGGATGAAAGTTTCTCAAATATAAGACTTTTCCCTTTTAATTTATCATATACGATGGCATTTTAGAAGACACAGTTAACTATAATGAAACAAAATCTTTCTAGGATATTTAAAAATTTCGCCTGAAATTTAAAACTTTAAGACATCAGCCAAAATTGACGATATTTTAATATAAAAAAGAATACAATCTGTAAAATATGTAATAGATATTTTATGCAGAAATTCAACGAAGAATATAAAAGTTTCTCAAATATAAGACTTTTACTTGAAATTAATTATACACAATGGCATTTAAAAAGATTCAGTAAACTATTTTTAAAGAAAAAAAATTTCTTGGATATTTAAAAATTTCGCTTCAGCTCTAAAACTTGAAGACATAAGTGAAAACGGAGGAAATTTTAATATAAAAAAATAATTAAAAAAGGGCTGGGATTAAGAATGATTTACGGGTCAATATTTCTAGTAAATACCTTTGATTGAAGAATTTTTAATAAAAAATAATCACATCTGACGAATATAAAAAGAAATACCAAGAAACAACAACTGGATTGCATGTTAAATGCAAAATTGTAGGCTCGGATGCTTAACCAACGTTTCTTTCATTTTGCGTCAACCAATTAAGACTAGTTATCTCTCCAACAATGTTAAATAATATCCAGGGGAAAGAGTTTCCCTAATTGTAAAGCTAATAAATGTAATAGAAAGAAAAAAAAATATGGTTTTATTCTCATTCTTTAACAGGTTTTATTTTTTCAGTTTAATGAAGTTCGCTGTTACACAAAAAAGTTAAGACGAGGATCATTTGAGCTTTACTTTAATTTAGTGGGGTATAAATTATAATTAAATTTACATTTATGAGTATAATTTTATTGGAGAGATTAAAACCCTTTTAATGATACTGTATCTATTAGAGCAGCAATTTTGGTCTTATTGACAATTAAAAGATATTGGATGCAAATTGGATTTTACACATAATGTCTAACTAACCAATGGCACAACAGTGGAAGAAGACTTGTTAGTGCCTAACTCCGCTTTCTTGACCGTGGGCTTGAGGTACCATACAGCATATGTCTCGGGCAGGTCAGCCTGTCCCGGGACCCCCAGAGTTAGTTCCCAAGAATGCTTAGTCCTCATTTTATCGACCCACTCAAGGGATGAAAGACTGAGTCGACCTTGTCTAGTCGCAGGGTTGAACCTTGGACCTGTGGTGGGGCAGCTTGAAGCTTTTAACCACTACACCACCGGGCGTCCACACATAATATCAACCATGATTAATATTTCAGGGCTTTTTATTATTATGATTACTCATATTTCTCTAATGGCTATATATCATGTCGAACCTACCTATAACTAAATGTTATCGCTCCAACAAGGTGAGAAAAAATCCTCTTGAAAATACACTGCTGGCCACCCAAATTGCAACACCAAGAAAGACAAGAGATATCACAACAAAATTTATTTTGTAGATAACATGTTGACCAAGTATCAAATGAATAAATTTATAGACTTATGTGAAGTGTGGTTCCTGCCAAAATCAGTAGCCAGAGTAGCCGCCATTGTTTGAGATCACCGCTGCCACACGCCTCGGCATTGATTCAAAGAGACTTTGGATGAGTTCTTGGGGTACAGCAGACCAAGCAGCTTCCACACGTTGCCAAAGTTGATCTGCTGTGGCAGCTGGGTATGGAATCTGGGTCAATCGTAGAGCAACCATGGACCACATGTTTTCTATCGGCGAAAGATCCGGAGAGCGAGGCGGCCAGGGAAGCAATTCAATCTGGCGATTGACGAAGAACCGTTGGACAATGCGTGCCACGTGTGGTCGCGCATTATCCTGTTGAAATATGGCTTTGGGCAAGCCCTGAAGGTAAGGAAAGACAACTGGCTCCAACACCTCGGAGATGTAGCGCTGACTGTTTAAAGTACCGGCAATGCGTACTAGAGGTGTGCGAGACTGATATCCAATACCGCCCCATACCATAATACCCGGTGCAGAACCAGTGTGGCGGTGCATAACGCAGCTGTTCAGCATCCTCTCTTCACGGTGTCTCCAGACTCGAATGCGACCATCGTGGTGTTGCAGACAGAAGCGTGACTCGTCAGTAAAGACAATTTCATTCCATTCTGCCGTCCACATCCTTCTGTCATCGCACCATTGACGGCGGAGACGTCTGTGGTTCTGCGTCAAGGGTAGACAAAGCAATGGACGTGTTGCGGACAGACCACTCTGCTGTAAACGGCGTCGAATGGTACGCGCAGACACTGGATTATGCGTTACAGACTGCATGTGCTGTGCTATGGTTCGTGATGTGACTGAGCGATCCGTCACTGCCATGCGCACAATTTGCCTGTCATCACGTGAAGTGGTGCGCTGAGGTGGATGCGATCGAACACACCGGTCCGTCGTACCCTCCTGCATCCAACGATTACATATCCGCATTACAGTTGTTTGGTTTCGTCCAACACGACTACCGATTTCCCTGAAAGATAATCCATAATCTCGGTAGGCCACTATCCTTCCTCTGTTGAACTCGGATACTTGATCAAAAGATGATCGCTGTTTTCGACGAGGCATAATTGATCGTTTTTTTTTGAAAAAACCACAAGAAAAACACAATTGCCGAACTTGAAATCGTCGAAATCTCCAAGCCTTAAATAGCGCTTTGAAGTGGCGCCACAGGCGAGCGTGATGTGCGTCTGCGCTGAAATTCTAATCATTTGCATATATCACCTCCGCTAATGCATGTTGTAAATTTCATGCTATTTGCATGTTTCCTTCAGGGTGTTGCAGTTACAGTGGCCAGCAGTGTATGTCGTCTTAAGGTGGCATTAGTAAAGGTAAAAGAAATTGAAAAAGTAAATAAATACAAATATTTTACAAATGTTTTTCTAACCCCAGACAAATATAACTGAGGAGAGGCTTAGCTACCACAGGCTACCATTTGCAAGATAGAATTTTCTTTTGAAAGAGAAATTTACTTCCTTTTCAAATTCCGGGGAACGAACTAAACACGACTGAAAACTGCATGAAACACATTCTCTTGAAGGTGTCATCTAGATGTCTATATTTGTATGATCCAGTCGGTATTTTGCTTGAGCAACGGATATGTTCATGAAAATATATTAATATTTTTTTAATGAAATAGTTCAATGTAATAATTTTAATAAGGATTTAATTTATGAAGAAAAACATAGTTAAAAATCTGTTGTACCTTATTTAATTTAACTAATTTTACTAATATATAGCATGAGTACTGCGGTTATTTGAATCAATGAATTTGTTTTTGAATCAAAATATTTTATTTATAAATTGATTATAAATCTTAATTCATTTCATTAAATTATAAATACATTAATGAAATATAAATATTAATTAAATTAATTATAAATATTTATAATTTATTTACAAATATTTTTATAAAATATTATTTTATTTAATATTTTATTAAAATATTTCAGATCTCTAAAGCCGGACGATGGCCGAATGGCTAGGGCGTTGGCTTTCAGTATTAGAGTCTGTGGGTTCGAATTCCACTCTTGGCATGGACGTTTGTAGCCGTTCGGAATCGGCTTTAAGCAGTAGGTCCCAGTCAAATTAGCCCTCGTGTAAAAAGAAATGACCGTAGCGTTGTAAAACAAACCAATCAGATCTCTAAAGGTTATCCATTGTCTAAGTGGCCACATATATATATATATATATATATATATATATATATATATATATATATATATATATATATATATATATATATATTACGTGTATGTATGTATGTACACACACACGCACACATACACACATCTATATCTATATATATATATATATATATATATTAATTATATAACTTGAAAATCTGTAAAGAAGTACTAATATTTATCGCACATATTTATAAAAGCACAGCGCTTTAAACTTGATGCATTTTTAAGCATTTATCACACTCTTCTAATACACATAGGTGGCCAGGCAGCCAAACATGGGACCTTCTGTAGATGTGAAAAAGGCTGTACCATCAAGCGATGACAAAATCCTTAAGAATTCAATTCCGCACATTTTTACCTTTCTAACATTAATTCTATCTTTTACAGTTTCTTTTTATGGTAACTGTAAACCTTGATTAAGGACCACCTTAAAATTTAATAAAATGTCCTAAAATTCATTCAGAATCATATATTATTCTGTACAATATGTATACTCAGTCTAAAAGAAAATATATCTTCAATTGTAAACCGCAATTTTGCTACGTTACTTTTATCTGCCGTGTAACACTCCTGTAACCTCCTTCGTAATATTTTCTAGATATGTTAGAAGCATTATAGAATGCCTACTCTCTAAAATTTTAAATTCACCTAAAATCCTTTTCGATTCATTTCAGATTGTTTATAACTATTTTTGGTGAATTCCAGACTTGCCGACATCCTCTAAATGCGTTATAAATTTAATGATTTTTTTTTCAATATAATACACTTTTCATACATTTCAACTGTTCTGCATTGAAGACGGAAAATAAAACTGAATAATTTATATGGAATCATTGAAAATATTTGAATAGGTTCTTCAACGCAGCTTTTAAATTTAAAAGGAATCACAGAAACTCGCCTCGGTGCAAATTCTATAAAGTCTTATACTTTGAAAAAAAAATTTTTTTCTGTAAAGTTGAGATGTATATTGAAATAAATTTAGAAATTTACCTTGAAATAAATTCATTACATTTATTTTCTACATCTGACATTGCTATATCAGTGCGGAACGAAGCGTTTTTTTTTTCCACTGTTTTACAAATTTTCATGCTGTTGTACTATTTATTCTTTATTACATTCTTAAAATTTCGTCTGGAGTCTCAAAGAATTTTCGAATTCATTCTTCAGCAAAATTTGGGAATTTGCAATGAATGACAGAGACTTAAATTTAATAACATCCATCGAAAATAAATAATAACATTCTACAGTCTACATCAGCGGTTGGTTTATCAATATTAAGCAAGGTGATTGTTTTCTAATTTTTTTCATGTGCGTTTCGCGTTTAAACGGTAATATTTATAGTGGTCATGAAATTTCCATTTGGAAGAATCTTTCTGTTCACTTCACTTTCGAGATTTAACAGGTCATGATTTGTTAGACTTGTTAAGATTGGAATCCGGATGTAAAAATTCATTCCATTACCGGGATAGATCACTTTATAGAACACCACTTGTAAAAAATGAGCACGGGCTCAGTACCAGATCCTTGTCGACAGTTCTTAAAGTAGTGCTTTACCAGTAGAAAAATAGATCAGTAGACAGCATATATATATATATATATATATATATATATATATATATATATATATATATATATATATACAGAGAGAGAGAGAGAGAGGGGGGAGATTGATAGATAGATCGATAAATTTCAACACTGTTGAGTTGGTAGAACAATAAACTTGATTCAAAGGGATGTAGGATATTGTTCCAATTCAGTTCCTCTAAAAATTAAAAGTAAGTTCATTCAATATATACAGATTTGTAAGCTACTGAATTTTGATAAATAATATTTCATGCCATTTTTATCACCTACTTTAATGGATTAAAATATGTAATATTTGAGATTGATATTTTGTAAAATATTATTAATTCAATGTTCTTTTTTTTATTTTTCGCTGCCCTTAAACTAACAGTTTTACGAATATTCATGGAAGTTTTCTTGGAATTTTAAGGAAGTCTGTGCAAAAATCTATCTAAATAATTAATAATGAACTTCTTTAAATATGCTTAAAAGTTTTATGTCAAAAATAAATATTAAAAATGGAATGGAAATCAAGTATTCAGTAAAAGGAAATTTAAATCAGGGAAAACTCAATATTGCATAAATAATTATTGGTTTAGTATGAATGATAAATCCAAGTTAAAACACCATGAGTTGGTGCCATAAAGTCCCCATAAAATTTCTTGGAGTAAAGTTCATTGAAGGGATCAGCGTAAAGTGATTACGGTTAAAACGAAACACAATAAATGGCTCTAACTGCAAGAAAGTAAAATGTTTAATAGACCAAAACGAAAAGAAATATAAAATTATTATTTAAAAATTCTAGCCATTTAATAAGAGCATAGACGAATCTTAAACAATAGTGAAACAAAAACTTGCTAGACTTACACAGAGTTATAACGAAACTGTAAGAGAATAAAATACGGAATAATTGAAAGTCGTAGCAAAAACTGAAAAAAAAATCTTAAATTGAACTAACAATTTAGAAACCAATATTTATAAAAATGTTTTAGTCATCAAATTATCTTGCAATTTCATTTTTCACCTTTCTTACTCTTAACTTTTTCAGTAAAACCAATTAATTTTTTACAAAAAGATTATTTTATCTAATACTTTGTAATTTAATTCTAACATAGCCAAATATGATTTAATTGTTTTGAAGCGGTGAGATACTTCCGTAAAACCTGTGTTGTAAACCTGTGATTGTAAAACATGTGTTATAAGTAAGTAAGAAATACGCTGACAATATCATCATAATAAAACAATCATATCAATTTAATACAACAAATAATTAAATTTCAGCAAAAATCTAAAGAAAATATAGCAAAATCAACGTTTAAATATTATATTAATGTTCTTCAATGACTGAAAAAAATTGGTCTGTATGAAATATCTGTTCTTATCAAAAGGAGATTACCCGGAAGTATAATACAAACTAGATTTCAAATACTAAGTACTATCCAGATTTATACTCATGTTCTCAAAGAACAGTTAATATGTTAAAATACACACAGAAATTAAATTTTTTTTATTTTAAAGAAAATAAACATTTTTAGTATCATTGCATATAAACACGAGCTTCAACGCATAAACATTTTTTGATCGAGATTTCAAAATTAAGTAGAAAGTGCACGTATGGAAATGTTAGCTCAAAAATATGAAGTTTTATTATTCAAATTATTGTTTTTATGCTTATGAATTTCAGATGAAAATGTTGAAATAGAGCAAGGAGTTTTTCATGATTCATTAAGATCTTTCCCGGTATTTATTTATAAAAAATACCTATCAGACAGCGCCAGGAACAGAACTATCAAAATATACACTTATATACTTTTTTTGTTCAAAACTCTTGGGTTGACATCCTATCATTGTTACTGCTATAAAAGTGTATATCTAAAGCAACATATCATATTTTCAAGAAAAATATGAAAAAATGTAGAGAATTTATAAATATAAGTAGGATATTACAAAACGGTAAAATTTTATAATACTAATTATATTATAAGTTATACCATTACTTACAGTAATGTAAGTAATATAATGTACATAAAACAATATGCTAACATATTGTCTTAATCTTTATATTGTTCATATATCACTCACTCCTTTCAACAACGCCATATCTCAATATTCGGCGATTTTTAGCTATGGCTGTTTTCAGAATTCCCTGAAAGAGTAATACATCCCTGCAAGATCGTCGTACCTCACCTCTCAATATTTAGCCACTAGAGAGCAGAATTAATACTTATTTTCAATACATTTTAATGTAGTCTTAAACTTTAAAATCACTCTCCTGAAAAGTCACTTTTTTGAGATATGACGTTGTTGAAAGAAGTGAGCGATATGTGTATCTCGCTCGCTATATATATATATATATATATATATATATATATATATATATATATATATATATATATATATATATATATATATGTATATATATATATATATGTATATATATATATATATGTATATATATATGTATATATATATATATATATGTATATATATATATATATATATATATATATATATATATATATATATATGTATATATATATATATATATATATATATATATATATATATATATGTATATATATTTATATATGTATATATATATCTATGTATGTATATATATATATATGTATATATATATATATATATATATATATTTATATATATATATATATATATATATATATATATATGTATATATATATATTATATATTTATATATATATATGTATATGTATATGTATATATATATATATGTATATGTATATGTATATATATATATATATATATGTATATGTATATGTGTATATGTATATGTATATGTATATGTATATATATATATATATATATGTATATATATATATATATATATATATATCCTAAGACTTTTCTTTTAGAGTTATTGTCATAAAAAACGCGATTACCAGTGACATTCTATTTCAAGTATATATCTTAAAGAAAAATTACATCTTTTTTTTTTGTCTTTAATTCCTTCGCCCCAATTTTTTTTTTTTACATTCTGACACGAGGCATATCATACTCCCAAAAATGAAATCAAGAAATGGGGAAATTTTATCCGGGCGTTTCGCATAATTTCTTCCACCGCCTACACCCGGGCAATGAAAATATAATAATACACATCTCTATGGAAGTGAAATAAAAATTCCTCTAATGTGGTGTCATCAGCGTTAGGGTACCTGGGCTCGTTTTGCTTTTACAAGGATTCAGGGCTAAATGATCGATCTCATTGCAAAGCGAATGTCGGAAAACGAACACCATCGGCTGGAAATTTGTCTCGAAATTCGACACCCCCCCCCCCTTCATCTCCCGTTCCACCTCCTGTCTTCCTCAAAATTTCTTTCGCAAGAAAGCGAGAGAGAAGTTTTATATCACACTTTTTTTTTGTAATTTTTTAGTATTTTTTTGGCAACGCTGTTATAAGTTAATGACCAGGAAGAGGATTCTATCTCTATGATATTGCTGGGACAGAAAAGAAATTCTGGTTAAATTCCCGTTTGAAGTTTTTTTTTTCAATGGTTTTTCTTTTTTAAAAAAATATTATATTGAAACTTTTTTGCAGAAAGAATTTCTGTGGTCATGAATAATTAAATATTTTTAACTAACCGTTACTTAATCGATTTCGAAGTGAAGAGGAGTATATAATTTCATATCTATGAACTTTGATAGAAAAAAAATAATATGATAACGTTCGATTTATTTTGTGGTGTTATTTATGATTTTATTAAAAATGTAATGTTTTTACGCATAAAGTCTGTGATGGAATGGATAATTTAATTGATCGAAAAATATCGTCAAATGTTTTTCAAACTGATAAAAAAAAACGTGTATCTAGATGGATCGACCTCCCTTTTGATGCCAAATCAATCGATTCTCTAATGAGGGGAGTAGTTAAGCTATATTTCGCTATAATTAAAAAGTCTATATCTCAGTTATGTTTTAACAAAAGCTAAATTGTTACATTGTAAAAATTTTCAGTGTCTCTTTTATATTCATTAACATTAATCGAATTTGGAATATTGAGGAATCACTTTCTAAGGATTAATTTTGCAATACAATGATGTTAACTGCTATTAAAAGATGATAATTGATTTCTATGTTCGGTAAACAGTTAATAAAATGTGCTATTTATATTAAATTATTTATTATTGTAAAATACTTTCTTAAAGCTTCAGGGAACAATCTTTCAGAGAAAGCTTCTGATTTTAAAGAATTTTAATATATTTAAAAATATTTCTGTTGTTCGTATCTTTTGAAGTAACAAGCATTTCTAAAAGACGAAGTGTTGAGGCTTTTTATTAACTTAAAATAAATAGATTTTTTGTCACTCTAATTCTATTTTACCCCTTAATTATATTAATAAAATTTTGGCAATTTTCTAGTATTAAGAAATACTTTTTGAATAATTCATCATCATCAAAGGTGGTACTATAGGCCTAAATGAGACATCATCGCAGGGCATTTTTCTATGAAGTCTTTACCTTTGGACAATTAGTATCCAGTAAGAAAGTTTAGAAAAATGTCCATCTAACACCCATAAAATTTTTTAATCCACAAATTGTAAAAATCAGGGAACCCAGTGATCAAAGTATTAAGATCATCTATTTAATGATCTTTTGGGCGAAAGCCCTCTCCCCGCTGTTTTCCAGTTTCTACAAAGTACGGGTTTTTACTCTTTGATCCAATTTTTTTTTGTTTCACTGCTTCTGTTACTTTTACTTTTAACCTCTTGTGTATTTTACTACTCTTATCGCATTTGCTACTTTTAGACATTCTACGAAACATTGCTTCTTATATCATATATTTTATTGCATTTATACCTTCTTACACAGCCATACTTTTAACACCTTTACACTTCTTATTGCCCCAGTTGTGGTCTAGAGTTTTTAAATACAAGGGTGCTCTACTTTGTCGTGCGTTTGGCGCAGCTTGTCCTATTTGGCCCTTGCGCCAGAAAATCCAAATTAACCAACCATCTTTTTAATATTTGGTAGAACCCCTTTTAGTTTGCACGATAGCTGTCCTAATACTTTCCATAAAATGTATGTATACTTGGCGTAAAATAGCTATTCATACTATCTACATTTTAGCCTTCAGTTTAGCGGGGAGGTATATCCAGTCACTTATTTTGTTATTTAAGAAAAATACAGTGCTTTTAGTGTTAAGGTCAAGGGAAGGGTAAAATCCATCATTGTGTTGTATTTCAAAACCATGTCCATCAAAACATTCTGCTTAAGTAATGGATTCAACAGTATGTCTACGTTTAACGAGGAACTGCCAGTCATCAATTTTTTTCTCCTACGTCGGGGGAATGTCCAGGGACCATAGTTTCCCACGTGCAGCCCAGTAGAGGTGTGGGCTCTATTATAAAAATTTTCTATTGAAAAGTGCTTATCTTGAAATGAAGAACACGTTAAAAGGTGGTTGAAATCCATAAATTCCCCAGAAGAACCAGCATCAGGTTATGAAAGGAGAGAATCGGTGAACTAGTCATCTAATGTGTTGTTTTAAAGGAACAACTGATAAAAGTTAAGGCAAGACTAATTTAGGAACTAATCGATGAGCTGCATATCAGCACTATGTTTATCAAACCATCACGGTGAAGAGCAACACGATGAAAATTTTTTTTATTATTTTA
The DNA here is from genome assembly GCA_907164885.2 of Dolomedes plantarius. NCBI lineage: Eukaryota > Metazoa > Arthropoda > Arachnida > Araneae > Dolomedidae > Dolomedes > Dolomedes plantarius. Next base: position 66,555,060 of record OU015498.1, on the reverse strand, counting down.
GGAGATACCACTGTATTTGAAAACAAAAAGTACAATCAAGCAATCCTTAATAGCAGTTACTCTTCACAGGTTGTTGCTCCATATGATCCATGCTACCTAATTCCTTGCAATTAAATATGACCACCTCCACAATGCTGCATAGTTAATACCACCTAATATGGATATGTGGCTTCATTTCCTGAAGACCCAGCAAACAGCGTAATGGGGATTCCGCATATTACGAAGAAAACATAACTCCTCATACTAGCATAACATTTACCTTAATCATATACCTCATACTTAAAAGGTTTTCACACTAGGCCATACAGGGCGTATCTGTAGCACTCGTGTGTGTTCCACACTTGTGTTGCACGTGTGTGTGTCTTCCACACGTGTGGAAGTTCCACGCAAAAAAAATAAAACTCCAGGCACTCAGACTTTCTAATTTTGACAAAACTGAAATTGGAAAACCCTGAAATGCAATTAATACATTTCCAATTCAGTTCTATACAGAAACAAAAGCTTGTCGATTTTAGAAAAACCATGGAACCTATTGATATCTCGCCGTTATCGAACATAAGCAACAAATATGCCGAAAAAGAAATAGTGAGTACTTAGTATTCCAAGCCAGTAATTTCATATGCTTGTAGAGACTACCTATGGCTGTATCGGAATCCTGAGAATTTTTATCTTCAGAAATGAGTAGCATAAAACGAAATTTTAGAAATAAATGGACTGTTGTGTATAGTTTGTGAAGTTAATTGACCAAATATGTGCCCGCTATAAAATATTTGACAACCGTCCATCAATAAATAATTGATAGTTTTTTCATACGACTTCTGTTACTCTGTCAGGGTAAATTTTGTTCTGTTAATAACACAGTACAAATGTATTATATTTATTTACATATTTAATTGAAATTTTTTTGCTTTTAATAAACTAGTTGGCATATGAGCACCTGAAAAATTTTGATTTTAAAAATTTTGGGCATGTGCACATGAAAAGATCACCACCCCTACACTAGGCGAATCTTATAAACCCATGATATGTATTACAATAGAGAATTTGCACCGGATATAAACATTTTACCCCATACGACACTTAGTTATGTTGCAAATTAACTAAGACTGTCCTTTGTTGTATTTGATAACTAAGTTCTAAACACTATCTATTGGCCTATACGAGTTATCACAACCGGCGCAAATCTCTAATATCAGTCTTTTTTTTGTCTTTTATTGTTTCTTCTAAGGTTCGTTATTCTAACATTTTGACAACAATCATGGTTCACATTAATTACGGAAGCTATTGGACAGCCCTCAAGAGCAATAGTTTTTTTTATTTCAATAAATGTGCTCTACATGCTTCCACAATACGTTATTCTATATTGTTTAAGAAACCACCCCTAAAATTTCAGTACCTAATATGCCACTGGGACGTTAAAATTAACCTCGATAACCAAAAGCATTTTCGTAATTAATTGATTACTTTATGTAAACCTACATAGGTTTGATAGGGCTAAAATGTAGTTCTGACTATGAATAAATGTATATGACTGAATTCACCGAGTAATTAATAAAAGTGAATAGTTCTATAAGAAATTATACCTATATGTCATTCGTTAAACATTTTATGGATCTGGTTTGGGGTTATTCATCCTCTTATCGGACAATATACGAAAGTATTACTCGAAAAATACTCCAAATTATGCATAACTTAGCTTCTTTGAATAAAATAATAATGTTTGAGAAATTATAGATTTTAATTCAAAATTATTACGGAAAGTATGGGACTTTGATAAACTTTTCCTTCATTATATTTTAAATTTTATATCATTCTGGATTGCTTGATAAAATACGTCAATAGAAGGATCTTTGTAATGTGGCAGGTTCTATAAAGAAAATTGTAAATCTGCAAGCATTCAAATTTTTTTATTTCATCCTTCTGTATGATGCCACCAATTTTTTTTCATAATTTTCAATTCATTGGAATTTTAAAGGAATAAAATAAACATAAAAATTCAATCAGACACTTTTTCTGAATAGTTAATATTTATATTTGAAAATAGTATCATAAACTTAAATTATTTGTTAGAAAAAAACTTAAAAAAACTTAAATTATTTGTTAGAAATTTAAAGTTATTATTTGTTAGAAAAACACCAAAACATCATCACCAAAATTTCTAATCTTTTGAATATTTTTATATAACTTCTCCTTATTCGGAATAATTCAATATTCGAAGCTATATTTTTTTTTGTAATAAGATGGCTTATAAGATTGACTAATCAATATTTTGAAATTTTCTGTGATATAAAATTGTTTCTTGCTTGATATTTCTTAAAAAATACATTTATCAAAGCATAATATAATATTTAATCTATCTTTATACTCTCGACATAAAGATCTGAAGTGTGTTACATATACAAACATTTATATAAACTATATCCCAGAGTACTTTAGAGTAAAATAATTTAATGAAAACTCTATTATTGTTTGAAGAATAATTCTAACATTTTGTAAGTCAATCAGTTTTGACAGAAATTCTTTGTATTGTATAAACGTAATCCTTTAGATAATATTTTACAATAAATTTTAAAAATACACTTTTATTTCAAAATAACATAAAATTTTAAATATATGCGTGCAATCAGAATATAAATTTTTATAATCAATTAAGTTTTATAAATATTTAAATTTTTACGATTAATTTTAATTCTAATAAATATACATTTATATAAAGTTAATGGAATATAATGATGTATAATATAAACTTTTAATGTGAACTTTATCATCATTTCATTGTATTTCCTTGCATAATTTAAGATTCTGTAGCAGATCAGTCTTTAGTCGTGTTTTGAGTTTTACATATTTCTTACTTTTAACTATTCGGATTTACAGTATTGATTTCTTCCGAATTTCTATATATGAATGTCAGAAAACTATTCTTATTAAATGAATTCAAGGAACAAATGCTCAGTATTATTAAATTTTTTTAATACATTTAGAATCTATATATCTGCAGTCTTTGATACAGATTTTTTAAAAAGAATAATTGGATAAAGTATTTTTTCCATGAGAAATGAAACATGCTGTCTCAAAGGAAAGATAATAAGTTTATACATTAATTCAAAATTTCCCAATACTCTTTCTACATGAGTTTTTATGCGCGAATATTAATTTTAGCCTTAATATGCTTAGCTGTGATTTTTTCCTCACTAAAATAAACCAAATGCATAAAGTTTCTATGTTTGACCAAACTAAGATGATGACGGTATTAAGAAAGTAAAATAAAATTCTTTAATTCAAACTCTATAACTTTTGGAAGATTAATACTAACATTTTGTAAGTAAATTAATTTTGACAGAAATTATATGTAGTGTATAAATGTAACCCTTTCGATTATATTTTACAATAAATTTAGAAATATATACTTTAATCTCAAAATAATATATAATTAAAAATATATCTTTAAAAATATATGTTAAAAATATATGTTAAAAATATGTGTTAAAAATATATGTTAAAAATATATGTTATTAAAAATATGTTATAAATTATAAAAATATAATTTTTATAATATATTGACTTTTAAGTTTTTATAGCTTGACTCTTTTGTTGGCTCTATTACTGGTGTATTTCCCATTAGCATTTTTATTTTTAAGCAACCTTTCCCGCCTTTAGGTATTTAAAATGAATTCGGTAAATTTAAAAAGCAATAGTTATAGTTTACGATTTGTTTATTCTATTTACAAAAATCAAAGCTTTTTATGAGACTATTTTCATGATAATGAAATTGAGGTGTAAATTAAATAATTAACTAGAGATTTTGTAATTTACTTCACAAATGATACAAAATCGAAATAAATTTGAATTTTTGGAAACATTCAGAAGAAATGATTCTGGCCAGTAAAGACATGCTATAACTTTGAATTCAAATATGTATAAATATATTAATAGAAAATGAATCTTTTAAGCGAAATATTTTCACTTTTAAGCCTAACTTCATTTTTATGTAAACACATATGAACGAACATCATTTATGCAAGCATGGGGCATAGTCATATCAAATGGGAAAAAACTGAGGTATATTCATATTCTTATGTTACATGTTGCTTTTCCTCCAAACTCTACCCCAATGGTGTTGTGTGGTATTTACAGGCATCTAAGTTAAGAAAAAGTGTCAACGATAACAAGTATTCCAATTGCGGAAACTATGTGCCCTTTCTTGTCAGAAAAATTATGGTGCCACTTTGGTCTTAAAATCAGGGGTGGGGCTCTGATACAAAAGTATTATTATAAAGGTTATAATATTATTTTTGTATTATAATAAGCTTTCTTATTTGGATATAACATTTTGTATATTATTATTTGGCCCAAAAGGACATTTAAATTTCCAACAGAGCTAAACTTTTATAGAATGGTAAAGTTATGTAATAACTTAATGTTATGTAAATATATAATACTTATAGAACTTGAAACCTGAAATCAACAACTTTTTCATAAGTCACTTTTATCAACTGATAGCAAATTTAAAAAAAAATAATTTCATTAACATGAAATAGAACAGATAAATGGTTAAATTATGAAATTATGTCATATCAGCAAAATGTAAGCAAAAATACAAAATAGACCTCAATGGAACAAACTATGCAAAAGGTAAGTTGGCGTCCTGACTTTCAATGAATCTTTTCATAACAATAACAAAAATCATCTTAAAGTTTCCTTTCCAACTATATTTTCTAGTGTTGTTTGTTTTGATTGTAAATAAAAGTGACACATAAGAAACTACATTAAAGTTTCAATAAATCCGGAATAAAGTGAGGAGAGAAATTTCTCTTTATCATGACATTTATTAAAAAAATTAACCAAATTATATTTTACAGTCTAAAATTGTAACTATTTAAGTTGTACTTGAGTTCACAATAGCCTCTTATAATACTGAAGCACACTTCTACTTTGACTATATTCCTCTGAAGTAAAACACGTAAAATCATAAGGGTATACTTTAACTCTTCTAGTCTTCTCATAAATGCAAACATTTAAATCAACAAACAACTTTCAATTTTCATTTGCTATTTTCTATAAATTCAATAGCATTAACAAACTTTTATCATATTTATTATTTTAATAAATACTAATGTCTAAGTCAACTGTGCAGCTTTTTTTATTTATTGGTAGATATTAATTTAGGTGCAGGAAATGAAGACTCAACTTCCATTAATTCCTACATAATAGAAAAATAATGAAATTGTCGATGAAATTTTTTATTTTCTAAATTACACATTACAACTTTACACTAATCCAGCAATATTTATCTCATCTCATGTAAATACTCATGTAATATAATCATGTATATCTTATGTAATATAATGTAAAACGTATAATAGTATCATGAAAGTTTTTAATATATATATATATATATATAGAAAAATTGCGTACAAAAATGAAAAAATTATTTCATTAATTTCAAAGTTTTACGAGTACATTTTTCTCTTCTCAAAGTTTAATTATTAATAAAAGAGTATAATTTTACATAATATCCCTCCTTATTTAGAAATAGTAGCATAAAACCTAGCATTTCATATAGACTTTAGTTTTGCATTTCATATAAACTTTAATAGCAATTTAGGTAAAAAAGTTAAAAAACATTATAAAAATCATAAAAGTACATCAAAAATTTTTCATTGAAATAAAATTTTTAAGCTACTTAGTAAGAAAATATTAATTTTTAGTGCAACGAAATATTATTACATTTTACGAATTTTGCATTTTTCAAATTATGAGAAATTTTACTAAAAGGAAACTATAAGAAAAAATGTAAGTAATATTTTACATTAAATATTTATATTGTATTAAATATTAATCATTATAATATTTAATTATTTTATATTTTCTTTAAATGCACTATATATTTAATATATAGTGCAGTTATAATATTTTTCCAACATTTAAAATTAAATTTAATTCAAAAAAAATATTATTTCAAAATATATTTTCTCAGAAATAATATTTCGGTTATATAAAACACAAATTCAATTGAAAAAAAAACAATGTGTTTATTAATTTTAATATTTTACAAAATATGAGTAATTACGTAAAAAATATTTGTATATCGAATGTTCATTACGATAATTATTTATAGTCTTGATAAGAAAAAAAATTATGAAATATGAGTAAACATTAAATCTCATCTCAGTAGACAAGACGTCAGAACGCTATTGCTTACACATAAACTAAACAAAAACAAATCTCAAAACTTTTCTTCGAACCACGTGACCAAAAGTCCGATTCCGAGAATCAAAACATCCGATATGCAAAATTTTTCGAACTGAAAATAGAAGCCGAAAACGGAAGTGAAACTTAACACCTCACCAAAAAATCATCAGCCGACGCCATTACTGTAAAACAACAACTCTTGCAGTCTTCTCCTTCGCTAATTACAAACGCATGCAGACTTTAATTAAAAAGCTTAGAACGCTTAAGATTCTAAAAAGATTCCTCTAGTTCAATCTAACCCTATAAACAATCCAACCGAGAAATAAAAATACTGTAACCCATTCACACAATTTACGTTTACTTATTAAAGGTTTCAAAAGGTGATAATTACTAAATAAAATTCTTTACTTACCTCGCACGCAAGCGATGTAAATGAGCAGCCATCTTGGTCGGCCATGTTAGTCGCTCGGTGTCCAAAGGGTGACTCCGTCGTTAGGGGGAGAACTCCATCCGGTCGCCAGGGGTGGAAGCCCGCAGGATGAGAGGGTAAGAAAGGGTAGAAACAGATGCTCCTCCATCCAATGGGATTCTCGTACGAAGGGGGTAAAGGGGTTAGAAGTTTTTTACAACTTTTTCCTTCCTATCGTACCCCTTTCCTGGTATAATTTTCAAAAAAAAAAAATTAAGAAAAAAAAGTAAGGTTGGTATATATTGCGGTCTTCGTTTTCGAAGGATTTATATGGCCTATTAACATATTATGACAAATTTTTACAAATATCATAAGGTGTCTGCCTCTTGTATGAAATAATCTTAAAACATATTTTCATATTAATAGCTTTATTTTTTCCTCGTTTCAAATGAAACAACAAACGTATTTTTCCATTAATTAAACACCTAAGATTACCTATTCTATTAAGTAAAAACAAATGGTAAGAAAATTTTGAGAGTTTTTTTTTTTCCCTATTCACTAGAAAAGGCTTTAATACACCAATAATATTTATTTCGTATTTTGCTTAAGATTAGAAATATAATTTGTTACATACGTTTAGAAGTTTAAAAAAATCGCCTTTTTAAAACTATAGTCTCTATATAGGTCTAAATTACAACTTAAAGTTTTAAGGTCACTTATATAGTTAACCTTATACGGGAGGACTGTTTTTAACGAGCGGAGAATGTTAATTTTATACCATTACTTATCTTAAACCTAAATAACTAAAATCGAGACCTACAGAAAGAAATGAAGAGAAAATTTTCCCATTATCTTTCTAGAAGCAGTAAAAGTGCTTAAAGTACGTAAGGATTGTCGACCAGTTATAACAGATTTAATGAAAATATCAGGATTCATATAAAAGATGATATAATTTTGTGTACTGCTCCAATTTCAAAGCTTAATGGTAAAGTAGGAAAAATTGCCTAAAATCATTTTATAAGCCTTTTACACAAAGTAACGCATTCGTGGGTCCTATATCATGTATTCGCAAGTCGTTAAAAACAGCTTGAAGTCATTTAAAAATTTCTTGTCGCTCTCTGAAAGTGCCAGCCTAAAACCTTATTTACAACTATATGTATCATATCCTGTAAGAAGTATCGAAAAATAATTTTATTTTACTTCATTTTTGATACTATGAAATGTGTTGTCTATTAATAAGCCATCTCCTGAAACTTTTTCTCAGTTAGCTATGGTTATATATTCCTTGGCACAAAAATAACATTTAAATCCAAGCAGCCTTCTGTTTCGGAAAACGATGATGCAAAAATTTCCAATGATATTTTTTGAAGTCAAAAATCGAGACTCTCATATCCGTGACGGGATCGCCAGATGCAAGACATAGACAGACTTCGTGGGAAAGTTGTCCAAAACTTCAATGTGACATCTCAGGGTTTGCTTGAGGCTCATAGGCATCCTTGCATGACATATGGTGCAGAAGTAAAATAAGATATAAGGCATTTTAGTACAATGATTTTCGAAGGCCTCCATAGAGTTGTATCATTCAGGACTGAACAGAATGATCCCTAAGTTGCACCATCTAAGTTGCAGTGAGGAATTTCTTGCTCCATTGCAATTTAAGTTTAATGGAATCTCCTCTTGTTTAGCAAGAGCTTTGATGAGTAGCACATGCTGGGTTCGTCCCTTTGCAATACTTTCTTCTCAAATTCTTTTGAGGTCTTCTATCTACCAGAATTCTCTGGGTCCTTATCTTTTTCAGTCGTGCAGACAGTCAGATCTTCACCAATGTCAGTCATCTTGAATGCGTGTTTTTAAATATTTGATAATATAGTAACAAATTCGTATTCCTGGTTATAAAGACGCTTGATAATTTTACGTACAAAAATCTTTTACATTTGAAAGATTAGGTATCCCCCAAAGGGCAATTATGGCGTTTCAATGGATTCGTACAATGAATACGCATGCTTTTCCTTGAATATTAGCTATAAAATAAATAAATTTCTCATTCAATCAATAGAAGTTTCATTTCAGGGATTAATTAATTTATGTCCTTTGTCTTAATTCAAATCTGTTTCTGGGAAATCTTCAATTAATACTATCTAAAAATTATTTTCTATCAATATGTCATGAAGAAGAAATATTTTTTCTTTAAGGAATGTTTTCTAAAGTATGCAAAGGAAAACGGCAACTGACAGACCATCAACACTTGTATCAGTTTCGGAACAATATCAGAGAAGTATATTGCAATAATTCATGCTAAGCTATAAACAGCTTCTGTTCGAATACATTATGATTTACCACAGGGACTGTGATATTTCTCAATAATTTCTTCCATTCTTTTCAAATAAAAGTAGAAACATAGCTGTAAAAAACAAACATGACATTAATAAAGTGAGTTTTTGGTCTACATTGAACTTGTTTTCGTAAGTTGGTAGAAAAAATTACTCAGTTCAAGTTTTTAATTCAAATAATAAATTCTTTGCTATCAGTCCAGATTGCGAGTAAATAGCATAATTTTCATTTCTATCGGTTGAAATTAAAGAAAAAAGAGCAAATATATATTTCATCGAGTTTTTAATAAAAGTTAGTCCCAGAATGCTTGAGCATAAAATGACGACAATTTTGCAATAGCTTCAAATATCATTTTACTATTAAAATGTCCATCTCATTTTTGGCTACCAAAATTAAACAACATAGGGACTTTTACATCTTCTTCATTAACTTCTTTATAGCTAATAACAACCGAAAGGTATTTCAACATGATTGGATTCCTGCAGTCAAAATTTCGCCTCTTACTTCCAGTTGAATCTTCACCATCGCACCGCGGATATCAAATACATCCTATCCCACCTTCCTGAAACCCACGTGCTAAGTTTTACGCACTTGTCCTTCACTTGCGGGGCCCGGGAAAATTCTGGGGGTTCCAAACCCCTTGCAACTGTGGGGGGCGAAGTCAAAAGGTTATGTAAGGAAGAATGAAATGGGAGAAAGTGAACCGCTATTCTTTACCGCTATTCTTACACCCCCAGAGGGCCTCGTAAAGCTTAGGGAAGAGGCCCGTTAGGTGAAAGGGGCCCATTCTTGACCTTGGAGCACCCCCCTGGAAGAATAGGATCCTCACAAGGACGTCTGAAAGCTCCCATGAGGGGTTTTATTTACACTTGTGAAAGTGTATGCTTAAGAAAGATTGCGAAGTACCTGCTCAGGTTCTTAAAGGATCCTTATATTCATGATATCCTATCAGGCTACAATGGGGAAAAAATATGGTGGAATTTTATTTTTGTTAATTAGAACATTTTTTAGAGGAAAAACATTTCTTTTAAAAGCAGTTCTTAAGGAACGGCATTTTACACTATACGCTTCATGCATTTATTCTCCAAGTGTTAATACAATTTCATTTTGATATGGGGCTTATAACATCAAATTAATTTCTTTTCAACAAGCTATAAACAGAAAAATTATTTTCTGTTTATAGCTTGTTTAGATACTGTTGTATCACCTTCAAATATTACTTAATGTCTAAAGGATTATGAATGTTTAAAAACTCAAATATCAGATATTATTAATTTTCAAAGGAACAATTATTTGGGCATGAACAGTTTTGTGCCTAAAGCTGCAATTCTTACAATGTGCTATCAAAAATTATGACATCAGACGCACGTGTTATTAGAGGAATGCTTTTAAAAAAAAATTGCCTTAAACCTGGACTAAACCACAGAAGAAAAGAAAAAACATCTGACAAGATTACATTCAAGTCTCATATGAAAACTTCAGCTAGGGTAATTCTGAAGAAATTACAAATTTTGAGCAGTCTGTTTCATTGAAACAATTGAAAGCGAGCTTCCTAGACCAAATACTTATACCATAAAACCAATTCTTTCATCTTAAATAACATGAAACTTTAAGACGAAAGCAGCGTTGTATTTTACAAGTGACCCGGAGAGTTAATGTCTGGAATTAAACAATAACTGCGGTAAATTATTAAAATTAGCGATCATAAAAAAATAAATTTATATAACCTCTAGGATCTACGTATTTTAAAGACATATTTCTCGTGATATTATCACCTAGTACTTGAAAATTTGGAGGGAAGAGGATGCTTCAATGCACCCAACTTTATAACTATTATTTAAGCAAAATGAGAGTGAGTTATAAAGTCATGTGAGAAGATTTATTTGTAGAGTATAATAAAACCGTCAAAGCACACTTTTCTTTAAATTAAAGAACAAAGACTCACAATAAAAATCTTCGAGAACCAGGCAAATAAAATATCTTTGCAAAACAAAATTACACTAATTGATTCCAAGCACTGAATTTCAAGTGATATTTATACCATTATGAATTACTTTAATTTTCTACTTATTTCAATAATTTTGTTTACACTTGTGTTGCTCTCATATAGTAAAACCAATTATTACTTCTCATTTAAAGCATTAATGTGTTATCTTCAAAGTTTAGTGGATGCATTTCGAGAGTATGTTAAATTATATATTTTAACTGAACAATATTATCGTTAATTCTTGAAGGTATTGTTTAATTGATCTTTTTTTTTTAAATTAAAAACAACATGATGCCGATTTAAGATTTTTTGCAGAAGTAGTTTCATTATTTTGATGATAGATAACCAGTGAGAAAATCTACACTCTCACAGTTAAAAATTCAATATTGCAACAGAAAATTTATATTCTTGGAAAAAGGTGCTGTATAATGCGTGTTGAATATAGCAGAGAATTGAAGAAGCGAGGAAGTACATTCAAGAAAGATTTCTAGACAAATTGCTGAAGCGGATTCTCTATATTTTGTGATGCACACAGAAATATACCATGAAAGTAACTTGGAAAAAAAACCCACTTTGGGGATGCTCGAGGGGAACCACTTTATGACGTGGGCAGCATAAAAGCTGAAAACAGAGAATGTTATAAGCATGACAATTCAAAAGATCTTGAAGAAATGTAAAATATTTTTTGAACCACCATGATGTATAACTAAGAGCGCACATAACACACCAAACACATAAATAATTAATATAGTGTATGTATATATATATATATATATATATATATATATATATATATATATATATATATATATATATATAACAGTTCCGTAACTGACTGACTCACTGAGTGACAGATTGACTGACTGACATACAACGCACACACCAAACAACTAGACCGAGAGAGCTGAAATTTTGTATAGCGATTCTTCTTATACTGTAGGGGTGCACTAAGAAAGATTTTTGAAAAATTCTTCTTAGATTTTTTTAAATTAAATTTTTAAGCTGTTTTAGTAACTATTTTAAGTTTGCATTTAAAATAATAATTTGAGGGTTATAAAATTTATATCACGAGAAAGATCATAAAAATTCCTTTAAAATGAGATCTTTTTTTAATCTTTACCTCCATTTTCTGATTTTTGGTGAGTTTTTAAAGATTAAATTTTAGAATTTAATTTATTAAATGCTGATCACGTGATTTCATTTTCTGGTACTTTAAATAAATTTATCGTCACGTCCACAACAATGAAATAGACAAAAAAAAATTTTTTTTCTTGCTAATGCGGCAGACGATTGGACATTATCCAAAAAAATATTAAAATACAGTAAAAGATATGTTCATCAAACTGTACTATATTAACTGTACTATATTCTTTAGTATGTCCTATTAGATTTAATTTGAATGTTTTCTTCTACATTATTTTGTCTATAAAAATATCTCTTACGATTTTTTTATAAATATATTTTTTTTACGTCAATTGCATACATTGAACGTCGTATTTATTATAAATATATATATATTTATTTTTTTTGCCATTAATTGCCTACATTGACCTTTGTAATTTGATTGTACTCCGTAGCGAAGAACGGTTTTTCAGCTAGTATATATATATATATATATATATATATAAATATCTTGTAATTGGCTGACTAATACATTATCATTAAACTTGCCTCAAAAGATGGAAGCCTATGTACATTCATAGAGTCTGAGTAAATGCAATCCTACCAATAAGAAAACTATATGTAACTGATAATTTTCTTAAAGGTCTTAAACTTTTAAGGTTAGTTTATATATTCTTATAATGACGATATTGTTAAATTGCATACAACAAAATTATTTAAACAAAATTAAATGAGTACCCATTTTCCCATGCTGTCTGTCATCAGAAGAACCACCAAATATATTTTATATAAGCCATATTTTAAAACATTAGTTTGATTTGAAATCTTTTTTCGTATAAAACTTTTGTATGTAGGAACAAAAGAGATTGAGAAGAAAAATGCATCTGCATATACAAATCAGAAACTATGCATACAAGTTAGATAAATAAATAAAAGCAAAAAAAAAACCCGATATATCATTTCGAATATCATATGGAAATTCATATCGATTGATATCTCTAGAAGGCATATCCATATCATTAACATTCTTTCTTTGAGTTTTCTTGAATTCGTGACGACGTTAGTAAATATGCGTTCTAAATATTTGCTCTCCGCTCGTAAAATTTCCAAATTTCAGTCAATTTGTTTTGGTCTCTTCTTCATCGTTTGGAACGGTTTTTTCATAAAAGCGTAAATCTCTGCTACCGAGGCTCCCAGTAAAAAATTTCGAGAAGCATCTCGAATGTGAATAGATTTTTTAGGAGGACTCCCATAGAGATATCTTGTTATGATTTGAAATTTTGGGATGAAATATGTTTCTTTCTGTATGTTTCTCTGAATTTTACAAACATATATTAGAAAATTTGAAAAAAAAATAAAATCAATAAATATTTTGTAATAAGATTTTATGGCCTTACCACCTTACATGGATAACGGTAAAATAATATATATTCGTAGTTATATGCATTGTTTGATAGTTTCTTATGGTCTTATCTATAAATAATTATTTTCTCTAACATGTATGAATATTTATATTAGATTAGATGGGACGCTCGTGGTCCAGTTGTCAAAGGCAGCGAGCCAGTAATCTGAATGTCGCTGGTTCGATGACCGTCTCTTTCAAAATCCCCCGCCGTGTACACTAATGGCGGTTGGTGCATTAAAAATCTGTATTGGCTGCAATGTCCTCCAAGTTCTCAAATTTGTCTGTGGAGTTGCGGAGTCAAGTGCACCAGTCTCGTCACTTGATTCGGTTCTAAATTACGGGGCCGGCTTCTAGGGGGTAATGCTGGCTGCCTATACGGTGCCCCTTTAAATGAATGGCCAGCAGTCTCGCGGTGTATATACAGGCAGATGTCTAGCGACAAAGTGCCCTGCGTTCAAAAAAAAATAAATATTAGATTAGATTTGATAATATCTGAAAGTTTGAAACTTCTAATCGTTAAGTTAAAGTATCGGAATTTTTTTTTCAAATAAAGGACAAGTTAAAATCATAATAAACATACATTTTAATTTTTCAAATTGCTTTTTTTTTAAATTTTAAATAATAATGTTAATTTAAAATTGTTACATTTTAAAAATTATAAAAACCAAACTTTGGAAGTATTAAACACTTTCTTAATATCAGGTTTTAAAGTCAATTAATGACTAAACATTATTTTGGATTTAACTAGAATTCGAATGCTCTTTTGCCTTGGAATTTTTTAAATTTATATATATATATATATATATATATATATATATATATATATATATATATATATATATATATATATATATATATATATATATATATATATATGTATATATATATGTATGTATATGTATGTATATATGTATGTATATATATATATATATATGTATGTATATATGTATGTATATATGTATGTATATATATATATATATATATATGTATATATATATATATATATATGTATATATATGTATATATATATGTATATATATATATATATATATATATATATATGTATATATGTATATATGTATATATATATATATATATATATATATATATATATATATATATATATATATATATATATATATATATATATATATATATATATATATACTGGAAATCACATCTGTTACCTCCATGGTGCTGGCATTCTTTTTGTAATATTTGTCTTTTACTGAGAGGCAACGGGAATGTTTTTGTATATATATATATATATATATATATATATATATATATATATATATATATATATATATGCTGTTCGAAAACTACTCACTTGAATTAAAATTTTGTGTTTTAAAGATCTTAGTGGTCCGTAGAAAATGAAGGTTTTAATGTACGTTTAAGTTGAATATTATTTGAACTGACCCAATTTACATTATTTGGCGTCCGCGACAGGATGGTTTGCTCTTAGTGAATTCGAACGTGGTTTAAAATTTCATTTTGGTTTGACTTCGAACTACGGAACATGGAAAGGCGAGTGTTACGTTCAATTTTCACGCGTGATTATAATGTACTAAATGAACTTTTGAGTCGTGAGGACAGAGATAGGGCTGAGATTTCTGCACGGTTTATATCTTTTAATGATAGATATGAAAATGCAAAGGCTTTGAATGACGAAATTTTTAGAGAACTGTTTGTCAAAGAAGGTGTCAACGACAAAGAAGCTGAGGACGAACTGACTAAATCAGGTGAATACTAAATTAAATTTTATAAAATTTGGGACCAAGTAAATAAAACAGAACGAATATCTGAAAATGTATGTAATAGTTTGTTGGCTAATTCTGGTAAGTGCGTTTGCTGAAAATTGAACTGAAGAAATAAGATGGCGACTTTATGGGATGGATTGGATTTGGGGCTTAATTTTCCAAAATTCATGATGATAAGTGTCTAACACCAAAACATAAATTCAATTATTTATTTGAAAACTAAAGTAAAACTAAACTAAACTAAACTTTAGTATGAAACTAAATTCTCAGGCTTATAAGTTGTTAGAGGGGTTCCCTCCTTCCAAAGAAAAATACGAGAAAGTGGTTGAACTTTTAAAATCAAGATTTCGTAAGGAAGAGTTTTTAATATAATATTACGTTCGTGAACATTTAAATTTGGTTTAAAAATAAAATGAAGTTTACGGTTAACTATATAATAGTCTTGAAGCCCACTTGAGAGCTCTGGATTCCCTGGGCGTAACTAAAGAAAGGTACGCAGCAATGCTCTTTCCATCAGTGGAATCAGCACTACTAGAAGGTATGTATTTCTTTTGAAAAATAATGTATAAAACGGAAAAATACAGCTATAATCTTTCAAATGCATAAAACTGTAAAATATATGTATATTCTTTGAAACGCACAAATAATGCATGGATATAATTATTTATTAAGAATCGGGAAAAACTCGACCCGCCTTTGAATAAATTATTAAGAATCGGGATTGACCCCCCAAAAAATCTCGCCTCTAAATAAAAAAAAACCACGAATGAACGCTGTTTTGAGTGGGACAATTCTTTCCACGCCAATTTTGGCCCTCGGGAGTGAAATTTCGCCAAAATCTCGCCAAAACGGTCCTCCTTCCGTACCACACCCACTAGAAGTTACTTTTAAAACCTAGGATCGTTACCGTGTTTCCAAAAATATATCTACCGTAAATCATTCGGACTGTATGTCAGAATTACTTTCTTTTTTTTAAAAATTAGAATTTGAAAGTGAAGAAAGGTTAAAATTGAGAAAAGATTCCTTTGAGGGTGAATTTGGAAATGATTCAAGGGTAATTATAAATAATTGAATTAGAGACTTGCCCACAGCTGCTGCCTTATTGTCAGCAGAAAATGTTCCGATAAAGGAGGGGTTTTGTGTATTCTGTGATAGAAGAACTCATAATTCACAGGACTGTGCTGCCGTAATTGATACATCAATTTATGAACGTAGTAAAATTCTTAGAAGGAAGGGTGCCTGTTTTAAACGTTTGAGGACAGGTCACCTTAGTTCTACTAAATGTAAAGATTTTGTAAAATGTGCAATCAGTATTTTCCCAATATGTGTTCTCGATCTAAAGACAAGAAAAATTATGAAAATCCATTGAAGAATAATGATTCAGAAGCATTTAAAACTTTATCTGTTTCATCAGATTACTCTGTAACATATTTACAAACTTTGGTTGCACAAATTGTGGTTGACAATAAGAGGTATCCAGCGAGAGTATTGATTCTGGAAAGATCATATAATACTCTCACTCTCAAAGAAGTTACATTAAGAATTCTTGTGCAAAAGAATTGAATTTGATTCCACAGGGTAAAGTGACTTTATCGGAAGAATTGTTTGGTGGTAAAAGGACTTCTTTTCTTGACTCGTGATACATTTAAAATTGAATTAAAAGGTATGAAATCTAAGAATCGTTTTGAATTTGAAGGGATTGGTTCTGACTGAATTTGTACTAATATGCGTAATATAAGATAAGTAATGAGGATATGTATCAGATTCTTAAGAAGAGGAGTATAGAACAGGCTCAGATTTTCCATTAGGCCCGGTAGGCCTGGGCCTAGGGACCCCCAAATTTTAGGGGCCCCCAAAAAATTTTAATTTTAAATGGAAAAAATAAAAATTTCCAATTCATTTTTTTTTTAATTTTACCTTTTTTAATAGCAATTTTTTTATATATCCTTTCAAATGTGATTGATTGGTTCATCATATGTATAGTTATATGTATAGTTCATCTTATATATGTTATAGTATATATAAGGGTTAATAAGATTTTCTGGTTGCATTGTATTGGTGTTTTAATGATGAAGTTAATATGTTGTATTGCTTTTTGTTATTTGATAATGTTCTAAGCTTCTACGCTCCAAATAGCCAATTCTTTGTAAAATGGTACTTTCACAATGATTCATGATTTTTTTTTTGTGTGTCAATTTCGGAAATTTTACACTCACATTAGTGTTAGGGGACCCCCATGCCGAGTTGTGCCTATAGTCAAGAATTTTCTAAATCGGACCCTGGTATAGAAATTACTGATTATTCGAAAGTTGAATTAAGACGAGAGTTAAGACGAAAACTCTAAGGAAATCCAGGTAATATTGGGATCAGATGCCTGGGATCAAATTGTACCATCGGAAGTGGTTTCAATTGATATGAATTTAGTGGCGGTTCGGACCACTTTAGGATGGACTATTAATGGTCGCAGTGACGGCACAACTACTAGTTCCTCCAATTTGCTTGTTTCTATGACTTGTGTGTGTGGCTAATGTCCCTGGGGGATGACGACATTACACCCCAGTCCGGTGTACATATGAATACAAAACATGGAAACAGACAAATGACACAATCACAGAAGAATTTTATTGACAACCGATGACACCGGCGATGGACGATGGGTTGCAGCTTCCCTTTCTAGACGGGGCTCCATTTGCAGGCGGAAGACTGACCGGTTCCCCAGAATTCAGCCAAGTCTTATGCGGGAATCGAACCCGCACCCCCGGAGTGGCAGGCTGATGCCTTTAACCACTTAGCCACTGGGCGACTCTATGACTTGTTCTTCCAAAATATCAAAATTTTCGAAGTTTGAGACCATAGGCATATTAGATCCTGCAGAAAGAAATAAACAAGAAAAGGATAAAGAAGTCGCGAATTTCTTTGACAATACGACAAACCAAATAAAAACACAGGTCGTTACATAGTACTCCTGCCATGGATTAACAGTTATCCCTGTTTAGATTCCAATCGTGAGGCTGCTGAAAAAAGATTACAGAATACATCGAAGAAATTGAGAAAACTAGACAAATTCGAAGAATATGACGATGTAATTCAAAATTAGCTGAAAAAATAAGTAGTTGAAATTGTACCAGAAACAAACATTAAGGAATTGTCATTCCTTACCACACCGAGCTGTGTTCAAAGAGTGTAGCACAACTAAACTCAGACCGGTATTTGATGCCTCGAATAAAGATGGGAATGCGAATTCTTTAAATGACTGTCTTGAAATTGACCCTAATTTATTAGAGTTAATTCGGATAGTTTTAACTAATTTTAGAATTTACCCAATTGCACTATCGGCTGATATAGAAAAGACCCTCTAAGTTGATCAGGCAGATAGAAATTTTCTCACTTTCCTGTGGTGGAAAAGGGACAAAATCATCGATTTAAGACATTGTAGAGCAGTTTTTGGTGTTTGCAGTAGTCGATTCTTACTATCAGCTTGCGTATAGAATTTGCTGAAAAATCCATCGGAAAAATTCTGTGAAATCGCCGAGAAGCTAAAAGGTACCTTTTATATGGATAATTGCCTTACTGCTGTTTTTCATGACTTAGCTGGACCCCTTTTTTACGAAGTCAAAAGAAAAGTGTTGGATAGTCATTTTTGCCTGTGCGGTGTACAGGGCAGTACCCCTAGAACTGGTAAATCCTTAAGTACATACGCATTCATACAAGCTCTACGAAGATTCACGGCCAGAAGAGGAAGAGTATCTGTTATTTACTCAAATAAAGGAACTAATTTCGTTGGCGTAAACAAACCCCTGAAGCAGTTATATTGGGATAAAATTCAACAAGAATGTAGTTTAAAATTCACAAAATGGAAATTTAACCCACTTAGAGCTCCATAGTGGGGAGGGTATTAGTAACGTTTGATTAGAATTTTGAAAGATTTACTTAGGAAAAACTTATGCCGTGCTCTCTTGAGTTATGAAGAGCTAATTACCTTAATCTGTGAATGTGATTCTTTCATGAATAATCGTCCTCTGACATACGTTTCTGAAGATTAAGAGGAATTAGGTATGCTTAAGCCCTCGATACTTCTTCAGAGTCTTAATGGCAATGACACTGAAGATTTGGACCAGTTAGAATTGATTTGTCTATCAAAGAGGTGGAATTATTTGCAGAAAGTGAGGAAGACCTTATGCTGAGATTTTGGAAAGAATATCTCGGTTTCATTTTATCAAACAAGAAAATTAATCTAGACAATATACAGTTAGGAGACATTGTACTTGTTGGCACCGACAACAAAAAGAGATTAGACTGGGATCTTGCCATAAAGATATTTCCTGGTAAGGAATCCATTAGTCGTCTAGTTCGTGTAAAAAACTGCCAAAGGTAACATGCTGAGGCCTATTCAATGATTATACCAACTGGAAATAAATAGTGGGGATATAACAGAAATGACAGATATACCTTCAAAAGCAAAGAATGTTGAACTGATTACTAAAGACCAGTGCATAGACTGATGGAAAAGAACAGACAACAACGAACATGAGTGTATGAACTTGAGTGTATGAAACAATTTAAATCAATTTGATTCAAAGGTTAGTTCTAATTGCCTATAACGGAATTCTTCTATAGAAATACAAAAAATGAAATAGAAAACACGGAGAAACAAATTAATATTTATCAAGAGAATCAAGTATTTGTTTTTGAAAAATAGATTTTGTTTAATAGAAATGTCCATTAAAAACAAATTATTATTTCCATATTTTAAGATATATATGACCAAGTAAACCCACAACGCCTACGTATGTTAAAATTTATTGTCATATATTTTCTAAGGTTTTCTTCTTCACATATGATTAGAAATTAATCAAAAAGCTTCAAATGCGAATCATTTTTAAGATACCGGTAAATCACATTTGAATTTCAAGTAACTTCTTTATCGACTGAATCACTTTATCTCCATTTAAATCTGAGTTACTCTTCCTGCAAGCGTGTATATACTGTTAGAGATATTAACCAGTTATACCTAGATTTTCTGCATCAGAGAGGTTAGAAAAATCATTGGAACTAATCTTCGGCCACTTTGTTGATTCTTGTGGTGCCCAGTATGTATGTTGCTTGGTAAGTTGGAGGTTTTGCTTAGAAAAAAAAAATTGAGAGCCCTATGTGGAATAATCAATATGTTGTTGATGTACATCAGTGAAAGAACAATTAGGCACCCTCAACACCATATTCTACGCTTCAGAGACATTATTCTTCAAAGCACCAGTGTTTAGGATGCATTAAACTTTTAGGACTGTCCCTCGTAGTACATACATTGGTGATTGAAACTCTTGGTTTTCGAAATATTTTCATGGGACTTATTCCTTTGTGGAATTTAGCTCCTCGTCCAAAGGAATTTTTCTGCTTGGAAAAAAAATTTGGATACTTAACATTATGATGTCATCTGGGTTCCTGAGAATCTGGAATCTAAAGATCTAAAATCTAGAGATGATGCTTAGCAATTTCTCTAGAATCCTGAGATTCTAGAGAAATTACTAATTACCATTTAGTTAAAGAGAAAACATTTTTGTACATTTGAGGACAATTAGATAAATTTTTTTGGAGATAATTAAATAAACTGCTCAGATTTTTGTACAATGCTGGATAAGGAATATTTGATCATAGAGGATAAGAAAGTTGAAAAAGCTTAGACACATCTTTCATTCGAAAATTTTTATGATGGATAAATGTCACAACAAATGTGTTACATCTACGATAGTTTATTAAGAGGCATTTCTTCATTTGGAATTTCTTTCATATCATTTTTATTTCCTGGAGTACTTAGACCATGACACAATTTTTTTATTAAAAACTTTAGTTTGACAAATTTATTGAATGATTATGAGTTTTACTTCAATGGTTTTCAACGCCTTTCCACGGAGTTTTATATTTTTGTAGGATACCGAGTGTTAAAATACAGAGGTCGTTTAGGGCAACTTGAGTTCTCAGGTGGTACACGCACAGATTTTGATGGAAAAAAATTTTAAATTAAATAGAAGGCAGGATGCAAAAAAATCAAGTAATTTTAAAAAAAATATTTTATTTGTAGCAAAAGAACTTACCAAGTCTTCATAGCTATCACATAGAGAGCAAACGTCCCTTTTTAGAGATCCTCCTGGTTTGAACACTTTACTCAAATGGAACACTTTTCATGACATCCCTTGAAACTTTTCATGACTCACCCTGTTCCAATTCTTAAAAAAGTATTCTATTTTATGATAAAGTCAATGTATTAGTCTCTTACATTGACATTTCAAGCTGAAAGGGCTTTTGTAGAGAAAAATATTCATGAGAATTATTTCATTGTTTATCACTATGATAAATAATATTTGGAAAGTCTCACCACAGTAAATTGCTACTTTTGTTTTAAATAAGTGTTTCAAGGATAGGCACTTATATCTGTGGAGCTTCAAATATAATATGTAATTTCATTCTGCCTTAATAATTTAAGGCAAATTATCACTTGATTATATCTACTCGTATATAGTTATATAAAACCGTTCAGTGACTGACTGATTGCTTGACTGACTGACAGATAACGCAGAGAACAAACTGCTGGACCTAAAGGGTCTTCACCTCCATTTTCTGATTTTTGATGAATTTTTAAAGATTAATTTTTAGAATTTAATTTATTAAATGCTGATCACGTGATTTTTTTTCTTTTTCTGATACTTTAAATTAATTTTGCATCACGTGCATAACAACGAAATAAATTGACAAAAAAATATTGAAATACGGTAAAAGATAAAATTTAACCACTACACTAATAGAGATAGAAGTTTTTTTAAGAATTTAATTAAAAATAGTATGTTTTGTGAATATTAGACATACAAATTAATTGCATAATTGACCGTTGTATTTAATTTTAATTTTTCTTCTACATTATTTTATCTATAAAAATATCAATTACAATTTTTTATAAATAAATAAATAAATAAATAAATATATATATATATATATATATATATATATATATATATATATATATATATATATATATATATATATATATATATATATATATATTTGGCATATTTGCATAGATTGACCATTGTATTTAATTTGAATGTACTCCGTAACGAAGCACGGATATTCAGATAGTATACCATATAAAGTATTTATATGTCCTATAGTCCTAATTCATCTTATAACGATTTCCTTTTGGTAGAATATAAGAGGATACCTCGAACAAAAACTAGATGATATTTTAGTCGCCTACAAGGAAATTTTCCATGTGCAACGATGGCACTGAAATTCGACGTAAATCCAGATCACCCTTTATAGTTTGCAATTCGACACTGAAAAGAGGCAACAAATAGTCCCTCTGCTTATCCCCCTTTCAATTACTTGTCGATCATATCTATGATGGATTGCACAAAGGGCTAACAAGCAATTATTTACTGAGTTGCAAGGAGATTTCTCTCCTTGCAACTCACTGAGTACTGAGACGTACTGAGTTTTCTCGCTTATTGTTATCATTTGTTCATGTAAGGCAGTGGTGCGCAAACTTATTTTAACTACGACTCACTTTCTTTTAAATAAAAAATCTCCCGACTCCCAATGCAAATTTTTTGGAAGTAGCAAATTTTTTGTAAATTTAGGAAAATGTTAAATCTGTCAAACTATGTTACATATGAATGAACTGTAGATTTTGGGTACATATCTACACAGCAAAATAACAATTTAAAAAAGTCTTGGTTAACCTATAAACTTGTTTTTGCTAAATTTCGTGTCACAAAAACTTCATATTTAAATACTAATATATATTTTTATTTCATTTAAATACAAATTAGTGATCATTAAAATTAAAAAGAGCAGGTTTTCAAAATTATAAGCTTCTTATTAAAAAAATAAATGTTTGTTTAATTTGTGAAACTAAAATTTTAAGAAAGTGAATGATGGGAACATGGAACTCGGGTAATATTTGTACCTTATATAACAATATACACCTTATTTAACAATATAATATCATATATTTTTCACTCAATGTAAATAAAAATATTAAAAGTTTGCAGTTATAGAAAATTTAAAGCATATTTTTTAATTAAATAATTCAATATGATAAACATTTACTTCAAAGTGTCTGTGACCGCTCCTATGTTTTTTGCGTCCCACAGTTTGGCCACGACTGATATAGGGTTTTCAGAGATAAAGAAGAAAAAAAATTATTATTAATCAATGAAATAAAAATACTTGCATGCATTGAAAGAAAACCTTCAGTAAAAAATTCAGAGAAGAATTACTGTTGTCGGGCCAAGTGAAACAAAACTCTGATGAAATATAAATGATTTTATACGTTGTGGATCAACCAAAAACCTTATTACAATAAATTTTAAGTAAAAGCTTAATCATTAAGTTACATTCGGTTTGGAGCACTGCTGTCAATTTCTTGCTACACGAGGGCTACGGCTACAAACGTCCCCGCCAAGAATGGGACTCGAACCCACAGACTCTGGTATTGAAGGCCAGCGTCCTAGCCATTCGGTCATCACCGGCATCTTATGAATTAAGAAATAAAAAATAATGACCACTAATAAAAGATAATAAATATTAACTCATTCATTTTTATATATTAATTTATTTTCTGCGCTATGAACAATAAGTTAATTTCGTTTATGGTTATCAGACTATTATGTTCAGGGCAGTCTTTTTTCAAAAACTTTACTTTCGAAAGTTTTTGTCATATTTTTCGGTGGAAAAATAGTAAAAATAAAAATTAAAATAAAATAAAATAATAAAAAATTATAAAATAATAATAATACCAAAATAGGAAAATGAAGAAAAATTAGATCATAACTATTGAATTTTTTACGAAATTGAAGAATTTTGGTCAAAAAATAGCAAATTTTTAGATAAACTGCTCCTGTGCTACAAAAAAAATGTGCATATAACATTAATTTCTTTTTAACATATGTACGTAAGGCACACGCGAGTACAATGAACTAAAAACTAATTGATATTTTGAAATAAAAAAAATACTGTTGATTACATGCAATTACAAATAAAATTGCAGTAAATTCTCATTAGATATTCAATATATACAGTTATAAATCGGCAAATATTATACCTGAGTAAAAATTGTTGTACACTACATTCTTAGTATAACACATACCTGAAAAATTTCATAGACGTATCATGATTATATTTTGAGTTATTATAATAGTCAGTATACATTTTCGATGAATAATAACTTCTGCAGCAAACACAATTAAAGTTTTCATTTGTGGGAAAATTAACAGCATCTTCTCTTCTTTAAATTGCTCTAATTTAATTTTTAATGATATACATAAAAAATAAAAGTAGATTTTGAAATAGAAATTTGCATTCTTTAAGGAGCGGGAATTTTTTTTCTCGACCTCTTAAACCTTAAATTTTACGATACAAATATTATAATTTATCTGAATTAAAATACATCTGAAATTAATTTATATCTTCACTAAAAAGGAATTGATAAAAAGGTATAATTTGTTACCTTTAAACTCTCTTTTTAAATTGTTTCTAAGAGTCTTTTTTTGGAATTTTCTAGAATCCAGAAGGAAATTTTCGTTGTTACGTGTTATAAAATGGCATATTTTGCATTTTGATAGAAATTTTCTTTAGTTAAATACGTTTAAAAAATATTGAAATTGTTAAATGCCTTGAAAACTTTGTGTTTGCAAAGGTCGACAGATTTATTCTTTGTGTGTGTCTGCGTGTCTGTAAATTATTTTTCTGACAGTAACCGGCTAAGCTGTGAAGCATACTTAACATATTCACATTACACATAAACACCATCGTATGTATGTAATTCCTACTTGTTACATTTGATGAGAAGCAAAATTATTGCTGTCAGAATGGTTAGTCCATAAGAATATCCATTGCATTACTGCATTAATATTTTTCCATCTTTGGAACTAAGAAAAAACAGTATAGATGAATCTGAAGCTGAGCTCATGTACGTATAACTGAAGTTATTGAGTATTATTTATACTGAAGGGGGTCTAGTCATATGAAAATTTAAGTATAAGGGAGGGAGCAGTATGAAAAAATCTTCCTACTATGAAAAAAAAACAGGATTTGAGATATATGTTAACGTGGAAAAGTCATCATCTGCTTCGACTTGAGATCAGATTGTATACATAAATATATATTCAAAATGAACATCCGATATTCAAACTGAAACAATCAGACATTGCTTCTTTGTTGTCTATAATAATTTCAATCTTTGATATTCTCGTTTATAGCAATGCAGAAGTGAAATATATAGCAGTAGGCATCGAAGTTAAATATGTAAAAGAAAAAAAAAATGTATCGAAACACAATACGCAAAAGAGAATATACATCAAAGGAAATATACTTGTGACTCTTGAAAAATATACAACGATGCCTCTTTTCTAAAATAAACATAAAATATGACAAAAGAAGATTTTGATTCTTCAGTCAAATCTATGAAAAAAAAACATTCCAGGGGTGATAAATTTGTCAGTTCATTTCTTAAAATCCTGTTTTCTGGAAAAATTTAAAATAGAAAGCCCTAGCAAACTGCTGAAATTATCCTATAATTAGTAATAGTTAGTCATAAAGGTCATTAATACACTATGTTATTCAATAATAAAATTAAATATTTATAAAACTAATTTTTTCTTTAATTACCCAAACAGAGAAAGTTCTGTTAAAATGGAATAAAAAGGGATATTAATTTGCTTTCGATTAAAGAAACAAAGAAAATGTTTTACTGTATCTTATATATTTCTGGCAAAATATTTTTACTGATATTTTCTAGATTTTTTTAAAAATGTAAATCAAAATAGATGGAAATAGAGTTTTACATCTTTCATTATAATAAAGGGCTTACAATAAGTTTTATATCTTTGGCGGAAAAAGTATAAGTAAAAAATCTAATTGTAGGAACTCACTGAAAGTATTTCTAAATACTTGAGTCATCACTTATCGAACATTTAAATGAGTGCGACAATACACGGAAATAAATTCTTAATACATTTTTCAAAATTCGAATTTTGTTTAAAATTTAAACACAGTACATTAAAAATAAAATATATAAAAAATGACAGTATTCATGTATAAGTAGCTTTTTTATCATTCCATGTTACCACAAATAGTTTTATTTACTTAAGAAGACTTAAATAAACCTGAAAATATCCATTAATGTTATTTCTTTCAAATTTCTCTAAAGAAAATTTTCATCTTTAGTATTATAATATGTTATATTATTAATTACGAAAACTACTTTATAATTTAAGAATGATTTTAAATCAAAGATTCTTAAATACCCCAAAAATTATAAAAAGCATCTTGTTTCGAACTTTCATTTTGGGCATCAGAGCATTGGATCTTAACATATCACAAAAGTATTTGTGAATTGTTCATAGAGACCAAGGTATTTGAGAAACTATTTTCAAATTTTATCGCAATAAACAAATTTCATTAAGTAATATACGCACGATTTATTCACAGTTTTAAGGCATTCTGTTGAATTCATAGGAAATATATCATATATTTAGACTCACTGAAAAAAAAATTTCATTATTGTCTGTGAACTGCAGTATAAGTGATATTTTTGAAATGTTATAAATGGGGTATTTTTGAAAATGTATAAATGTAGAAAAATGTATGCATTTTGTTTCCATTTATAAAAGTAATAAAAGAATTTTTACATCTATAATTTCTTCATTTATAAATGCATTAAAAGTATTAAATGTATCGTATTTCTGATGTAAATTATTTAACATAGCTTTGATATAAAGAGAATAATACTCTTGCTATGGTAAAATTACCGTTTATGAGCAACATAATATTGTATAGAAGTTATTTTCTTTTTGAAATTCCTATTTTCATTTGTTAAATTGTTGATGAATATATCTTCTTTCTTTTTAAAGCATGTATCTGTATGATAAATCTACTTGTAAACACTATGAACGTTAACTAATGAAATTTTTACGCTATATTTAATTATAAAAGCCAATTAATTAATGGGGCAACTATGAAAATTACTTTAGACTTTTACTAAAAATTGCAGTAGAGCTTTTAATAATGTAATATGTACACACTATCTTGCTAATTGTAACATGCACTTTTTTCTAATGTCACTTATATTCTAGATACAACTTAATTAGGCCATCATATAAAGGGCACTAGCATTACTTATTCGTAAACAGTCTATTCAACATTGAAGAAAGCGTTTCAGATTTCTGTTTTTCAATATCTTCAGGTAACCCGTTGGGTAAAATCATTAAAAATCGATTTTGAGATTTTTTTTTATTATTTGAAAAAAAGGAGTCTTTTCCCTATTTAAAATGATGTATTACATTTTTCAGCTTTCTCTGAAGTGATTATTTTTATTTTTAGTTACGTGAATGCTCCCATTTTGAGCCTTTAAAAGACTTTTTTAATGGTCGTCTTTTTTGTCACCCTCGCACCATTGTTTAATATTTATCTTTATACGTTTGTGTAAATAGTCTTTGAATAAGTTTTTCGTATAATGTTACAAATATGTGATTAAGAATATAATTTTAATTCTGTATTTCCAATTCAATATCTTTAAATCAAAATTAAAATTCTTTAAAATTAATTAAAATAAACTTTAAAAATAAAAATAATAATATTTTTAATATTTAAATGAAAATTTAATTTAAAATATTAGAGTGTAGTTATTTAAATTTAATAAAATAATCATTTTAAATTTTAGCTCTTTTAAATTAACTTTAAATTGTTTTAATTCTCATTAATAGTCCTCAAAAATTAAAAACTTTTATAGTCTATTGGTTTTGGTTGAACTAACAAGACCGGGATATATAGATTAGTCAAATCGAAAAGTTTTCATACGGGAAAATGCAAAACATAAATGATGCATTGAATAACATTAAAATACAAAATTTCTAGATGGTGAACGAATTTTTCCTTTCTTTTAAAGAACAAATTTTTGTGTTAGGTTTAAACACAAACGTGCTCACAAACATGTTTGTGTAGCACGTTTAAAAATTTTAACTGTAAAAGTTCAAGCTTTGAAAAACCTAGACATTTAATCTGACCGGTCCCTTAGTGTACATCCTAGATAGAGGAATGCCAAGAAATGCGGGTAA
This sequence comes from Dolomedes plantarius, assembly GCA_907164885.2. Lineage (NCBI taxonomy): Eukaryota > Metazoa > Arthropoda > Arachnida > Araneae > Dolomedidae > Dolomedes > Dolomedes plantarius. The sequence goes on along the minus strand of OU015498.1, from coordinate 66,526,745 downwards.
ATTTGCAAAGATGCTGAGCAAGAAATATAGAAGACAGCAGAGAGAAAGTTAGAAGGTAATTTACAAGAACCTGCGTACGGTATAGTTTCTTGTAATTCTTTTAATGCATTGCTAGAAATTTAAAAATTAATATTTCTCAGAAAGGATTACTTCGCCTATTAATGGGAATTTAAAAAAAAAACAATGTAAACATCAGAAGTTTTTATAAAATAATCCTAGTGCTCTAATACACCTTTAACTGGAGCTTCTACGGATATTTAATTATATACATAAGAAATCAAATTTAAAAATAGGCTTTTTTAAAAATACTTGAGAATGTATAACATATTTTGGAATATATAACACCAGAAAATATGTTAACAACAAGGGGCACTTTAAAATATCAACAAAAGTCTAATAACTTTATTGTTAAAAAAAAGTCATGCATATGCCACCGAGGTTCTACAAAAATGTACATCAAAAATTGCCCCTTTTAACAAGTACATGAGATGACGGCAAATTCGAAGTTGCCTTAAACAAATCAATACTAACTCACATCCATGAAAGCTTTAATTCTTTTAGATTTAGAAACTTCAAATAGCTTATGTTAAACTTAAGTAATAAAGGAAATGATCAAAAACTATTCTGATGATATATGGGAATCTTTCACCGCGAAAAAAATTTAAATTTTGAGTCAGGCACATGTATGTTCATTCGGAATAAGTGAAAAAGCCTTTTCTAATGGAAAACCCATCTGTTGGTAAATGTAGTTTGTTAAAACAATATCCTGATGTGAGTCTCTTATTAGCCCCAAAATGCAAAAAAGATGCAGTACCACAACGCTAAGAAATAAAAAGAAAAAAAAAAGATTATTCATGGATTTTTGCTTTTAGAGTTTACTTTTCTTTTTCTGGAATTACTTTTGGCTAATTTTTCAACCAAATGTTTTAAATGGACAGCGAACGGATTATCTTCAAACCATACTTGATATGAAAAATTCTATTAAATCAAGATTAAAAGCGAAACCACTATCTTCACTCCCTCCATCTGCAATCCCCCCCCGCTTACATAAAACTTAAAATAACTTCTGAATACCTTCTCGATATTTGTGCTGCAGGAAAAAAAAAGTAGCAAAAAAAATGGCATAAAAATATTATCTCGCTTTCTCCCTTATCTTTCAGAAACAATTCAAATAAAACTCACAGAGAGCAATGAAATATAAACAACAATGATAAAGCCGCCGTGCGAAATAATAACGTTAAGAGAAGCGAGCGATACTCAACAAAAACATGCAAAGGAAAAAAGGGGCCTCCCTGAGATTAACCATTCTTCTTGAGAAGGGAAGACGCTGGGTATAAGAATCACCTGTTCAGTATTCCAGGCGCAAACAGAAGGGAAATTTTTTGACGCAAAAATTCGAACTTTTTGCCCCTGAGTAATTGTATTACTTTTGACTTCGCCGTTTTTTTATAGGTGTTTGTGTATATATAGGTTCTGAGAAGATCCTGCGAAGAGCGAATAATATTAAAAAAAAGAACGGGTAAATTTGGCTCCACCCATTCAGAACGAACGCACAGTATTGTAAATTTTTCCGCAGAAAAGAAAAAAAACGAAGTTTTATGAGAATATTGTTTGAGAATGACGTTTACAGTGGAGATTAAAAAGAATACTTAAAATCGAACAGGAAAAAGTGCCAGGGCACAAGATTAGGAAAATAAGACAATGAAAATGAATGTATGCATAATGTGTATTTGGAGTATTTTGAATTTATTTTCATTGCTTTTTGAAATGCAAGATAATTAAATTCTGAAAACAAAAATCGGCCTATCTATAAATGTTTTTGTGGTGGAAAAGAAAGAGGCCTGTCTAAGAGTGAAAGTATCCAAAAGAGACACGAGGGTGTCTCTAGAAGACAAAAAAGAGAAAGAGAGAAAGATCAGAAAAAAAAACATAAATTCACGTTGGGACACTTATGGAGTAAAATTTTTAAAATCTCTATTTCTTTTGGATTCTCCTGTTTAGGTCTGACAATTAAATTCATATTGATGTTTATACTTTTTTTATTGTCATGATGCTTCAACAGCAAGTGTATAAAGGAGATTTCAATCACAAACAAACATTTAATGTTCCGTACTAAATAGACTCAAAAAACTGTTTTATGGGATATAATTTTTATTATTATAAAACTGTTTCAATGATTAATCGATTAATCATTTCCTTTAATAATTCCAAAATGTTAATATAATGTTTCATAAAATTAAACGTTATTTATGTTTCAAACTGTTAAAATTCTTTAATACTTAATACTAGAAAAAATTTGGAATTAAATGCAAGAAATAAAATGTAAAATACTTTAAAAAGACTTGATTTGTTTAACAATCACACAACTATATTTTAATCACTTAATTCAAATGATCGAAATAAGGATGAAAAAAAAGAGTGGGTTTTTAAGAGAGCTTTGACATAGCGTTAGGCAAGGAATAATGAATCCATTCCATTTGCTGCATTCTCCCTTCATCATAAATTTACGCAATCGAAAGAAGGATAATCAATGAGGAAGACTAATGACACAGACAACTCAAAAGCTCTAGTCAAGAAGTCATACGAATTAATTAAATAAAGGTTTAGATTAAAGTTTTATAAGTTATGAAAGAAATTCTACCAGAAAATTATAATCATATATTTTAATATTTACGTTGGTTTTAATAGTACAATCTATAGTAAAAAATCGTTCACCATTGCAAAATAGGGTGTGTTAAAGAGGTTAATACAATGAATCAAGGGTTGGCCAAAAAAGTAACAAGTTCAAGGTAGTTAATTTACACTCATGTCCATAAATTAAGGATAATGCCAGCTCCGGCAAATAAAGGTTCAGAAACAAAACAAACGTGACTTATTCATAAAGCCCATTTATTAAACAAAAGATAAAGAACAAAAAAGATGGTGTATGTATGATACCATTCATAAAAACTATGATTTTTTGCTCCCTTGAGCAATTGTAAAAAATATCTCCTTTACAAAAACTTTATATTACATGGTTGGAATGATGGTTAATACATTGTATGTGTCCCATGCGATGAAATACAGTCCGTACAACGCATAGGCATGCTGAGTATCAAATTATCGAGCTGATCTTGGGGAAGATTACTCCACTCAGCAAGCAATGCTCTCCCAAGTTCCGGTACACATGTAGGGGGTGGTTGACGGGCTGCAACTCGTCGTCCAAGCATGTCCCACACATGCTCTATCGGATTTAAGTCAGGTGAGAATGCTGGCCATTCCATACAGGTGATATCCTCAGATTGATGGCATTCGTTTACTCGGGCATTGTTTGAAGGCATTGATTGCTCGGTAAGGACGGGCGTTGTCATACATAGACTCAAATTCTGAGCCCATGGCACCCCTAAACAAACGTATATGTTGTTCAAGAATGATGTCCCGATAAATGTGGCCGTTCATGGTTCCGATTTGAACATGCAGATCTGTTCTGGAGCCCAGTATAATTCCACCCCAAACGAACAATCCTGCACCACCGTAACGGTGTCGTTCAATGATGTTGTCATAGTGGTAACGGGTACCTGGCGTTCTCCATACGAAAGTCCGACGTGAATCAGACTGCAAGCTATACCTGGACTCTCGGAAAACATCACACAAATCCACTGTGACGATGTCCACATTGCATGTTCTCTACTCCAGGCTAATCGCTGCCGACAGTGAGTTGCGGTGAGCGGAACACATTTGACAAGCCTGCGAGCATATAGACCAATATTTCCCAAACGTCTGTACACGGTTTGCCTTGAAACTGTGGTACCCGTGGCTGCAGATAGCTGACGAGACAGGTCGGATGCTGTGAACCGTCTGCTTCTTTTGACAGTTACTGCCAAATGCTGGTTTTCATTCGGCGTTCTAATTCGGGGGCGACCTGCACTGTAACGTCTACTGACATTTCCAGCATCTTGGAATCGTTGCCAAAGCCTAGAGATGACACTTTGGACAATTCTATGTTCCTCGGATACTTCCATCTGAGTACGCCCACATTCCAGGCGGCAGATAATTCTTCTACGTAAAAAATCCTGTACATGCGTCCTCTGTCATAACTATTCGGTTATGGCACTGAACAACTTACAGAACGTTTGTGAACAATTTTACTTCTTTGCCACCATTCCTTACATACCCTACTCTTACACTCTCGTCATTGTGACGTACTATCGGCGTTATCTGGTGGCTTCTTGTAATTTGCATATTATTCTTGAAGATGAGTGTGATAATTCTACAGGTAAAATATTTACTTTAGAGTTCGATTTCTGTGTGATTCTTAATTATCCTTAATTTATGGACTTGAGTGTAAATAAGATTATCCATATAAAAGAACGTAAGCAAATGATACTTTGAAATTTGATTTAATTCCTTTCTTGAAGGAACATACGTCATAATCAGTCTATACTCTTTTAATCACTAAATACATAGTCGCAGAAGACTGATTCCGAAGACTGGCGTTATAAAGGCAACTCAACAACTCTATGTAAAGAAATGTATGTATAATTAAGTCACAAATCTTGGGTTTTATGCACTTTGATATAAATAAAGAAAACTTTGCTGACTGTGCAACATAAAATTTTAATTTTATTTGTTCATATATTCATAGATTTCAATACTTTTCACTGTTAAAAAAACGTATTTATAAAAATAATGACAAATATTGTTTAGTCAAACGTTTAACATACTCTACTTGTGTTAGCTAAAATTAATTAGATTAGTTTTTTAGAGTTAAAAAGAGGAAACAGTATGAAACTGAACCAAAATATATATGAAACATTAATGAATTACAATGTCAAATAACCCTTTGTTAAACATTCATTTATCATAGTTGGAACTACAAAGCCTGGACATGTAGTAACACTAGTTTCAAGTTCTAAGAAACGACTGGAAAACAAATATATTTTTTAAAAAATATATTTGGCATCATAAATTATTTGCAAAAATTTACTTGCCTATAAATTGTAAAACAAATGAGTCGGAATTATTTTTTTTGTTCAAGAACAATGCACCAGGATTAATTTCATCACTAAATATAATCGAACATGGGAAGAAATTTGTACTATTGTTATATTATAGAGAGAAATATTGCTTAAAATATATCCGTTTTCCGTGCGATTTTGAACAAAAAATCAATACTTACCCTAAGCAATGTTAGTAAACGTCAGAATCCTTTCCATAAAAAAATTTTAACTGAAGACCGTTAACTCCAGGCTTCAAATATTTGGTATTCCTGTTTACAAATAATGCATTATCAAGTTGAGCTATCCTGGTGGTGATAGATAGAGTATTGATTGAGAGTAATTCCTCGTGTAAATTCCCATATATATTCCCTTCTTTTAAAGCCGGGAATTAAGGATGCTATCCATAAATATATAATTTATTTATTACCGTTATTTTTGACGCTTTGATTTTTTCCCATTATGAGGTTTTATCATGTGTTTGCTTAGCGATCTATGATCACTTTTTCTAGAGATCGGGTGTCACTATAATGATGCAAACAGAGCTAGGTGTCGAACCATGGATCTTCTAATCGGAAGATGCATTATCCAGTTATCCTGCGTTACTTATGAAAGGGAGTTTCATTTTTAAAGCTATTCCTTACAATCCGTTGTGGGTTTTTTTAGTGTGGCCATTAATATATCACTATTCCTAAATAACTTCCGTATTTTACGCTCGCAGGCTTAGATATTTTGTTCTATCAAAGAGACGAAGGACGATTACATTCGCAATAAACAGCTCTAAGTAACAAAATTCAATAAATGAGAGTTCCTTGTATCGCTGTGGTAGTTAAGTATGCAGAATATCTACCCGACATGAGGTAAACGGGGTTCCTTACCCTGTTCCGACAGGCATCCCTTAGAGTGGCGCCGGACCATTTGAGAGAGTGTTAACTGAGGAGTTCCCGTTGAAAGAGGGTAAGTGCCAAAATTTCTAAAAAGTATTTTTTCACTGATAAAAGGGATTTTTTTAAGGCCAATGGTGTGGAAAAGGAGGTAAGTGTCTAGCACACAACTAAACCAAACTAGCTATACCCTTTTCTCCATTTTCGACGCCATTAGCCTTGGGAAAAAACCGTGTATCAGTGAAAAAATACTCTTTGGAAATTTTGGCACTTACCCTCTTTTCAATGGGAATGCCTCAATAGAGTGTAAGGAAACTTACGATGGATATTCTTTGGGGAAAAGTGTTCAGCACTGTCGAAAAAATTTCTTAAATTTCCAATGGCAAGCAAAATAGATAGACTATAAAAAACAATAAATAAACAAAGAACGAAAACATAGAGAGAGAGAGAGGAAAATCAGCATTTGTCCAAAAGTTCTGTCGCTCGCCAATATTGCTTGAAAATATCTCCAGCACAAAAAGATAATCAGCGATGTAAATGCAGGATGTTCCTTGCAGACAGTTTGGTTTGCATAAAAAACACATGCCACTATTGTAAACCATTTTGCCATTATAAACGTTGCCCAGTAGGTTCGGGCCTAGGGGCCCCCGAATGTTGCTCCACCCCCAGGCCAAATTTTTATTTTAAAAGAAAAGGAAGGAAAAATTCCCAATTCAATATTTTTTATTTTACTTTTTTTAATAGCAATTTTTTTATATTTCCTTTAAAATTTTATTGATTGGTTCATCATTTGTATAGTTATATGTATAGTTCATCATATGTATGTTATTGTGTACAGGGTGGTTATAATCAAAGTTCCACTTTGAAATGGTCATAAATGGAAAACTACTGGACCAAATGTAATCAAACTTGGTAATAGTTTAAAGGAGGTCATGGGAATTTCTTTTCCACCAAAAAAAGTTCAAAAACTTACCACCAGGGGGGAAAGGGCACTGTATGCAATATTGTTAAACGTTAAGACATGAAGACATCGGTTTAAAATGTGTTTAATCGTTTCTGAAACGTGTTACAAAGCATGTTCAATGTGGCGTCCACCATTTTCCGAAAGCAAGTTAAATCGCATTACTGCATTCTCAAGAGTAGCTCTTTGCATATCAGGAGGAATGTTACTGACATGTCGGTGTATCGCATCTTTTAGTTCCGCCAAATTATTTAGATTATCACCATAAACAGTGCTTATGGAGATAACCCTATAGCCAGAAATCATAGCCCCATAGTAAAGCGCATTTCCATAAATCATTTGCTTCTTCCTGCCGTAAGCCAATTACAGGTCATTGCGGTTTTGCATAACCCCACAAACAGTTTCGTTTTAGAAACGATTAAAAACGTTTTAAACCGATATCTTCATGTCTTAGAGCCGAATTCAGGCTTCGAAATTCACAAATTAGCGATCTGTAAGAAAACGATTTCCGGAATGTGCACACTTTAAATGGTAATTTTGTTTAGGTCAATGTTTCTTAAGGGTATACAAAATGTTAAACCCGTATAACAAAAGATTAAGTTAGATTCCGGCCCTTATTTCGTTTAACAAAATTGCATACAGCGCCATTTCCCCCCCCCCCCCTGTTGGTGAGTTGTTAAACTTTTTTTTGGCGGATAAGAAATTCCCATGAGCTTCTTTAAGATATTACCAAGTTTGATAACATTTGGTCCAGTAGTTTTTCTTTTATGACCATTTCAAAGTGGAACTTTAATTATAACCACTCTGTATATAAGGGATTAATAAGTTTTTCTGGTTGCATTGTATTGGTGTTTTATTGGTGAAGTTAATATGGGGTATTACTTTTTGTTATTTGATAATATTCTAGGCTTCTACGCTTCAAATAGCCAATTCTTTTTAAAATGGTACTTTCACAATGATTCATGATTATTTTTTGTGTCAATTTTGGAAATTTTTCGCCCACATCAGTGTTAGGGGGCCCCCCATCCCGAGTTGTGCCTACAGTCCAGAATTTTCTAAATCGGGCCCTGCGCAGGAGTACCACGAGGAAGGTAGAACTAGGATGCTCTCTGTTGATAAAATATGAAAGTAAAATAAATTCACAGAACAACATCTTGTGTCATTTTCGAAAAGAACGAGGATGTCCTGACACCGCTGAGATAATGCATTTGGTAGAATATAAGACCCGTAGGTATGAGACCCGAGTTCCATTTCCAGATCGGACAGAAAGCTATTGTTCCTAGTTTCATATTTGATATTTATTGAAGGAAGCAAGGCCGCAACTATTGCCCATTTTGTGGTATACTCAATATGGTTCAGCCCATTAGCACTAGCTCCCATAAGCAATCCATAATATGTGCATTTCTATTGGACTTCATCCACAAAATGTATTATGGAAATGAAAAAGTTTCCCTAACATGACATTTTATCCCATAGCGATGTACTTAATATCGAATCGAACATTATTTACAATTTTCGTATTGCCATAAGAGTTAACGAACGGGATATTTTCAAATGCTCAAGACAATTTTTACAGCTAAACAAGTGAAACTTATTTCGAAAATATATTCAGACCTATCTTTAAGTAATTGCAGCATCACAGCTTTTTGATTTTCCCGTACACATTTTTTTAAACTTAAATATCGCGTAGAGCATAAAAAGCCATTTCATTTGCATTTCCACATTTAGGAGAAACACAAATTATCTAGTCGAGAAATCTCAATAGAAATGTTGCCAACAATGATTTTTGAAAACGGGCATTGGAAATGATGTTTAAAGAGTAGCAAAATGCTGCTTTTAGCGGAAACACGAAAATGTAATTTTACAGAATTTTCTCCTAAAATACATTTACGAATAGAAACGTATAGTGGATAATGGATGATTTCTTAAAGCCGCCAAAGATTTACACGTCATATTTACATCAGAGAATTTTCATGTAAATATAACTTTACTTTTAAAAAAAATGCTGAAATATATCGCAATCGTTTTATCATAACGAGGTAATGGAGACATTTGTTTGAGTTGTTAAATATCTAGCATATACTAATGTTACTACTTTCGAAAATTTACTTGCATTTCCATTATATGTGTTTTATTTTGAGAATTAGAATAAAATTTAGTCTTGAGTAGTAAAATGTCATTCATATTTTATGGTTTTATAAAAACTTATGAGAAGCAGATTGCGGTATGTGTTAACAATTGGATACAAATAGAAACGAATGATCTGTAATAGGTCGTATTTATCACACATTTACTGTGTGTTTTTTAAAGCAAAACTTCATTGCGTTCATTCAACATGAAAATTCAAGAAAGTTCTTCCCTCAGAGTGATGGCAAGCAAATCTTATATTAAAATATAAATGTTAAAATGATATTTTAACATTCATATTTAAATTTTTTTGCGGTCGAATTATCGACTTAATTTAATCTTAAATATTAAATAACATCATTTAATGGGCATTATTTTGACATAATTTTATTCTGATCGTTTAATGGAACTAAACTCTAATCTTAAATATTAAATAACATCGTTCAATTTGAATTATTTTAACATAGTTTTAGTCTGATCTTTTAATGAAACTAAGCTTTAATCGCAAATATAAATGACATCATTTAATTTGTATTATTTTAACATAATTTTATTCTGATCATTTAAGGAAACTAAGGTCAAATCTTAAATATTGAATAAATCGTTCAATTTGTATTATTTTAACATACTTTTATTCTAATCATTCAATGAAACTAAGCTCTCATCTCAAATATTAAATAACATCGTTTAATTTGTATTATTTTAAACATAATTTTATTCTGACCATTTAATAAAACTAAGCTCTATTTTTTTATTTCTGGTTATATTGTTCAAACCTTAATAGGGAATGAATGGATAGTGCAAATAAATTGAGCATATATTTTAATAATTTAAGAAGATAAGAAATGTAAAAAAAAAAAATTAGGAAAATATATTTGAAAAATTAAACCTATCGATCTCAATATAAAATACCCGACGCATATATGTATCACATGCATGTATCACATACATGTACACATACATGTGTTTTAATCACTTGATTGTTGTATGTTCGAAAGAAGAATGATACATGTACTTTTTCGCTTGGAAATTAAGCTAGCCAAATAGTTATAAACATATTTTTCATGATCTGGGTTATCTTTAAATATATGCAGTACAAAATAACGTATAACACACATATTAAACGCAAATCTTATATTATACAATACATTGAAAACCTTATTTGAAATGAAAATTATCTTTCATTCCTATATCCATCATCTATGGCAGTGTTTCTTAATATTTTGTTGACCAGAGACCACTTGTCGGAAAAAAAATCCTCGGTGACCATTTACCAACAAACGCTTTAAGAGTCAAAAATGGGTTTAATATTCTGAATAAAGAATCTATTTGTGATAAACAACTGTAATAAATATTACAAATAAATTTAATAAATTTAACAAATTTCACGTAAAAGTAATCTTAAGAGCAAACAATAGAAGCCAATGAAACAGAAAATATATTCACAGAAAATATATTAGGGAGTTTTTAGCAGAATAGGGATTTTTTTCCGAACACGAAACGTCAAGAAATGGAATAAATACAGGAATTTTAAGAATTTGAACAAGAAATTCGGAAAGAAAAAAATTGGTTCCCGTTTTTAATAAAATTGTTAAAACTTGCGGTCGTTTTTGAAACTATTTTTTTGAATCACTTCTAAACTTCACGAACCCTTTCTTGGTTTCTTCCGAACCACTAGTTATGAACCACTGATATAGGACCAGAAAGTTTTCAGGATACATCCTCAGAACAGGGATTTTTTTTTTCTTTTCGAACATGAAATGTCAAGAAATGGAATAAATACAGGAATTTGAAGAAGAAATTCGGAATGAAAAAATATTTTTATTCCCATTTTTAATAAAATTGTTAAAATTTGGGGTCGTTTTTTGAAACGATGAAACTATTTTTTTCAACCACTTCTAAACTTTACGAACCATTTCTTGGTTTCTTCCGGTACACTGGTTAAGAACCACTGATGTAGGACCAGAAAGTTTTCAGGACACATCCTCAGAACAGTGATTTTTTTTCGAACACGAAACGTCAGGAAATGGAATAAATACAGGAATTTTAAGAATTTGAACAATAAATTGAAAACAAAAAAAAAATATTGTTGTTCCCGTTTTTAATAAAATTGTTAAAATTTGCGGTCATTTTTAAAACAATATTTTATTTTTTTAAAGCACTTCTAAACTTCACGAAACATTTCTTAGTATGTTTCGAACCACTGGTTATGAACCAATGATGTAGGACCAGAAAATTTTCTGGACACATCCTAAAGTCGGAACATGCCTCACCGGGTCATCTTCTCTACCGCTTGAGGTTGTGATATGTCCGTAATACCCTCAATAAACTCAACCAAGTTAACTCTGCGTGGGACTAGGCAAGGAGGATTTTATAAAAGCCCCAACCTTGTTTTTTTTTTATTTTTCAGGAGACCGTGGGCCTGTATTCGAGAAAATCTTTTTTATTGTAATATTGATTGTATTATTGTAAAAAACTATATATATTTCTGTAGCATAATAGTACCAAAATAGTTTTTTTCAAGCAAAAAATCATTTATGAAGCTTCTACTAATTAATAAAGGTAAGTATAGTGAACAAACTTAAAATCTGTTTTTCTCAAAACATATTTTTCAAGGTTTTTAGATTTTTAAATGCTCCATGCGACTTAAATATTGTTCAAAATTCATGAAATTGATAAGAAAGAATCCTGATACTGTTTACAAAGATACTGGGCATGCATTTTACAATTCGACTTGATTAAGGTAATTAAATTTGATTTATAACTTATTAAAAAGCAAAATTTTGATGAAAATCGGGGTAAAATTCATTAAAAAAATCTCTCAAAATTTAACTATTCAAGGGATTAAATAATTGATACCCATATTTGTTTGTAATACAGTGTTAAGTGATTAAAATGTAAAATCGAGGAAACATCTCAAATATTAAGTCGCAAGGAGCATTTTAAAAATTTTTTTATAAATTTTAAATTTTTTAAAAAATCTCAAAATTAAAAAATGATTGGAAATTTCTTTTAAGGTATTCTATATACTTATGTACTTATGGTTAAAAGGATATAAGTACAACATTTCATATCTCTATGATAAAAAGCAAAAAAAATCCCTGAAGGACTTGGGTGAGTTTCAGAATTCAGACCAAGTGAATCATCATCATCATCATCATCATCAACAACAACTACAAAAATTGTAGTCTTACATTCGGAAATTTTTGCAAGTCTGCCTAACTGAATGTATTTCATTCTTTTGCCTTTCTGTCAGAGATTATTCGTAAAATGTAAGCATATGGAAGAATATACAGGAAATAATTTCTTTTAGATATATTGCTAATCTAAATCCTTTAACTGAGATAAAAGGAGAATGCCCCAAAGAGTCTATTTTTAGATCTTTGATCCATTTGAAAAATATAATCTTTTTACAAATAGAGTATTGAAAAGGATTATGAGATTTAAATTTCGTATATGTGTTTTCGAAAATAAATTTGCTTGTTGAGCTTACTAAGGTACACGTAGAAGCTTACTAAGGTACACGTAGTACAAGTTTTTCTCTCTTCTTTCAAATACGGTGAACAGGATAGGCCTCAAGCTCTCCCATTTATTTCGTTCAAAATTTTTGTGTATCTCTAACTATCTTTTTGTTATATTGACTATTTACAGTTGACTATTTACAAGTTATAATACTATATGAATTCTATTCAAAAGTATTTTTAGTGAAATTTATCTGGATGCCCTAACAACTATTTTGAACAGCTCAGTATATATTTACCATATGGAACATCTATCGTTTATGCATTTCCCTGTTATAAGTTCTTCACAGTTACAGTTAAATTATGAAACTGCCGGTACATCGTATATTTCAGATAATGATTAAAAACTGTTATTAAATTTAGTTTAAGGGGGTCCAAGATACAAAATTGTTCGAATTTTCAAAAAAAAATTTATTGCATTAAAAATTTGTGTGTTCGTTTGCACTTAAAATGACGTTTAAACTATGTTTCTATCTTAATTAGAACAGGGGAATTGTTATTTTTTTTTTGCAACATTCTAATAGTTGCCAATCGTTGTTTAAACCTGTGCGTTTTTCTGCATGATGGGTTTTTTCCCCATTTCTCGTTTTTAAATTGTTATAAGTCAAGAACTGTTAAAAATAAATGGTTCAAACTTGTAACATGTCTTTTTCAACTATTTTACTTTAATTTTGATTCTACAAATTTGAAAAAAATATTTACTCTTGAAAATATGATTTTTTAAAAATAAGTTACATAATTTTTTTCGTAATTTTTTATCTAAATATTTTTAATTTTTAAAAAAATTAATATTTAAAAAAATGGTGAATCATAATTAAAATTTAAATATTTCTGTTTAATTAAATGAAAAAAAATTGAAATTCGACCAATAATATTTTGAGTTATAACGATTTTAAATTACCCCACTTTTATTAAAAATTTTAAATTTTAAAATTTTTTAAAAACTTTTTGAGAAGTTTTATGATGTGATTTTGTTTACAAATTATATGGTTAAGCATCACAAAAAAATTCAAAATTTTAACTCAATAAATAAAAAAATTTTCAAAATGTGTCCTGGAATCCCTTAAAGAGGATAAATTTTATTCCCGCAACAATAGTAATTTTTTAGATAGAACAAACTGCGCACCTTTATTAGAAATTACAAGAAATATTGAAAATTACACGTCGACACATTTTAATATTATGTAGAACTGGATTGTTAACATATTACATCCCTGTTAATAACTGTAGAAGATGTAATTGTACATTCAAAAGTACATGGGGTGAAGATGAAGATAAAGAATTCTGCAGTAAGTTTTAGAGATCTTCTTTGCACTTTTAATACTTTGAAATTGCATTAACTGTATCAAAGGTAATTTAAATGAGACATAGGGTGAATCTCTAAGTGCCAAAAAATGAAATCTCTCCGGTGTCGGTCCAAAAAAACAGGATAAACATCTGGAAAAGGTGAACTACTCCAGAGAATTTGAAATTGCCTAGTTTTCTAACTTATTAAATGTATTTGAAATATAGTTTAATTTTTAAAAAAAATTAGAAAATTTTGTATAAAATTCCATACAGCATGGCGAGAAAAAGGAAAAAAAAATGAAGAATAGGCCAATTGCAATAAAATTTGATTAAAACTCACTAGAAATAAGCGGCTCTATATTTGTTTTTCTGATTTTTTACTTGGAAATAATTTATTAAACGAGTTTTTGCAGGTTTTACTTAAATTTTATTTACAGACGCAATTTGTAGTGTTACTTTCTTCCACTTCTCGTAAATACAACGTCACGTATATTTCTCTCTATATATGTGTGTGTGTGAAGGCAGGAACTACGGAATTATATAAATATATTTATGGGAATTTATCCACACCTGCAAATAAAGGATAAAACATTTGCAACTCCTGAAGAGAAACAAGGTATTCAGTCCCTGCAATGCATTCAAATTCTGAGAAAAAAAACTAAGAAGAGATAATTCGGAAGATTCTGTATCTGAAAGTATTAATAATTTTACTGATACAGAAAGAATTGTAAAATTTGTTGAGGGAGATCATTACCATATTTTTTTTAACCATAAGACACACCTTTTTACATAAAAAAATCGACTTAAAATTGTGGTGAAAATTCTGGTTCGAAGGTAACATTAAAATAAAATGAATATTTTGATATATATCTATGGTGCCTGGTATAAAGAGCTTAAGTAATTTCTATATTTATTAGTACTGATATAAAAAAAACAAAAATCTTTTGACTTGTATAAAAGGCTATCAATTTTGTATACAAACGTATATTTCTTTGCACAAAAGGCTCAAGTCGAAATTATATTTCTGCGATTGGTATAAAATACAATAACTTGGTATATTTAAAACACTGTTTTTGATGTAAGCCCTTTATACCGGGCATCATAGATATATTATATATGTATTTATTATATATTATATATATTTATAATATATATTACATATATTTATTATATTTATTTATTATATATATTTTATTTATCTTTATTCAGTAAGAAATTGAAAATGTCTTTATATATCTAACAAAATACAAAATATTCTTTTGTAAAAATTCTCCTATAAATTTGAGCTGCGTTTTATCTTCCGGTTCGTCTCATAATCCGAAAAATACGGTATATAGTTTTATAGTGTACTAGATGAATACCCGTGTTTCGTTACAGAGTACATTTTAGGATAATTACAAGGAAAAAATAATGAAATTGCATTTTAGAGAATTAATTCTAAATTAATTTGAATTAAATTCTTAAAAACTTCCGTCTCAATTAGTCTAGAAGTTTTTATCTTTTACCGTATTTTAATATTTTTTGTCAATTTATTTCATTGTTATGCACGTGACGCTAAATTAATTTAAAGTATCACAAAAAGAAAAGAAACCACGTGATCAGCATTTAATAAATTAAATTCTAAAAATTAATCTTTAAAAATTCAACAAAAATCAGAAAAGGGATATAAAGATTTGAAAAAGATTTCATTTTAAAGGAATTTTTATGATCTTTCTCGTGATGAACATTTTATAACCCTCAGATTATTATTTTAAATGAAAACTTAAAAAAAAGTTACAAAAAAAGCTTAGAAATTTAATTTTAAAAAATCTAAGAAGAATTTTTCAAAAATCTTTCTTAGTGCACCCCTACACTATAAGAAGAATGGCGATGCAAAATTTCAGCCCTTTAGGTGCAGCAGTTTGGCCTGTGCATTATCTGTCAGTCAGTCAGTCAGTCACGGAACTGTTTTATATTTATAGATTGGTCAATACACCTGTCGGAATGCATCGGGCAATATAATATCGTTGGTCCAGATGCAGTGGTATTTTCTTTTACAAAAACTTAACTTATTTTTAAAATCCCCCACGACAGAATTTTGATAACCTTGCTGTTTTCAACAAAGGTAGGAAAATGCCTCTCTCCTTGAGGCTATCCCCACTGACGGAAAGTGCATTCTGCGATGGGAATCAACTATTCAACCCTCCAGGTGCACACCTTAAAGGCGTGGAGGCTGTTTCAATCTAACCTTGAACAACTACTTTATGTGTGTGACTCTCCCTTTTTACTGGTATACTTGAGTGCATGTAAGTTGGGGGCATACATTCCGTAGTGAAATACTGCATCTACTCTCCGATTAGGATTGCATAATAATTTGCCATTTGTGACAGGAATTGTAGAATACTATTACTGGCAGCAAAAAAAATATTTTTAATCTAAAATTGAGGTAGATCATATCTTAAAAAATTGCTTATATAGAGTTGTTATATATTTCAAGAAACAATTATTTTGCACTAATAAGTACTACTTATAAAAATGTTGTGATGTGCAATTCCACTACCAGATATATAAATCCCATAATTCTCAATCACAGCTCCTCAAGATTTTTCAATAGTTTCTGTCGCATTTCAATACAACTTGAAAATATGAGAGAAATTTGGAATGTTTAGGAATGGTTTTTATTATTTCTATGGTGCCCGGTATAAAGGACTTAAGTCAAAAACTAAAGTGATTTAAATATATCAAAATCGAAATATACAAAAATTTAAATATACATTTAAATATACATTTAAATATACAAAAATTTAAATATACAAAAATTTAAATGATTTAAATATACCAAGTTATTGGCTTTTATACCAATCACAGAACAATAATTTCGACTGGAGTCTTTTGTACAAAGAAATGTACTTTTGTATACAAAATTGACAGACTTGATCAATTGCCTTTTATACAATTCAAAAGATTTTTTTATCAGTACTAACAAATATCTAAAAACCACTTTTTTTTACTTAAGCCCTTTATATCATAGATTTGTTCCCTCATGTCCAAAGAATTTTGGATGGACTAAAATTTGTAGACTTGTATCAGCTTGTAGACAATTTCTATTAAGCAATTGCACAAAATTATTTTTATCTTTAATCACAGTGCTATTAACTTTTGATTATCATTTTTAATATCAAGGGAAAAAGAAGGCAATCAAGATTAGAAAAACATCTTCCCACAAGTTTTCTGATTCGTAGCACTAGGCACTTGTCTTAAAACTTTGTCATCAAAGTAGTCTCGAAACGTTATAAAGTCTTTAATCCCGAGAAGAACTAACTTGTCGTTGGTGCTTCCACAGAACAGAGAAAAATACATAGACTCTTTTAAGCATATAGTGAATTTTCAGCAATTAACCAATCACTTCTTACTGGATTAGGTACAAGACAACTGTGATTTTTTCCAGAATATTTAACTTTAATCTATAATGACGGATTGTACTCCAAATATCCTTTTAGCGAATCTTGCTTGTACTGTTCGCTTTCAAACTTATTTACATCTGCTCAGAGGCTTTTTTGAAACGTTCTTGCCTTGCTTCAAAGTCCCTTTTTACAGGTTAACTTCCTGAAGTTTTATTTAATTTCAGTTTAAATAAACTTCACCATTTTTTTAGTCTTACAGAACGATTGAGTTACATCAGGTATTGAAACTTGTGAGTTATTTTGTAGAATGTCTCTTTATTACACAAAAGTTTTTGTATTCTTTTGATATGTGTTAAGATTTTACTTAAAATCACAAAGGCGTCACAACATGAAACGTGTGTATCGATATAAAGCATACCTCTGCCTATGTTGCAAAAACAGTGTTCAGGGGTGCAATGCAAACCAGGTATTTCATCTCAACTGTAACACACTCTTTTTCAAGAGAGCACAGGAACTTGAAGCTCGACGAAATGACTATAAATATAGTCTAATTCTAACTATAAAAATTCAAATAATATTAGAAAAATAAATTTTCTTTCTTTATACATATAAAGTACATACCTTTAAATATGTCGTATATAAAAATGGAAATTTATATATATGACATATTTAAAGATATTTTAAATCTTTAAATAATTTTCAAATTAGCAGTTTAGAATTTTATATGATTAAGTAGAGATTTAAAATAAGTGTCCATAAACTGGTCATAAAGTGCTGCGCGCATAACAAAATTGAGATATATGCTGACAGAAAATTATTAATTGTAAGATTACACTTGTAATATATTTACCTGTAATGCAAAACCAAATAAATTGCAATAATATTATTTAAAATAAAAATTGAGCATAAATTTGGAAAACTTTATAAATTATCACAATCATTTGCATAATTTTCTCACATTAAAAAAGTATTCCAGAATTGCACATTTTTCTAGTTTTAAAACGTAGAGTACCATGAAATATACATATGAATGTAGTTTTATCAATTTCCTATCGATAGTTTAAAAGTAATGCGGCACACAAACCCAAATTAGCAGCTAATAATATAAAATTCTAAACTGCTAATTTGAAAATTATTTATAGATTTATAATTTACATTTTTGTCTATGACATATTTAAAGATATGTACTTTATATATATAAAGAAGTAAAATTCCTTTTTCTAATATTATTTGAGTTTTTGGGATTATAATTAGACCATATTTATAGTCATTTCGTCGAGATGCAAGGTCCTGTGCCCCCTTAAACTGTAACTGACACCTATTGATTATTTTTAGCAAAACAAGGAAAATTTCAAAATGTAACTGATCTAGTAAAGCTCAAAACTCTTCTAACTCTCTCTTAGCATGCTCTCTTTGATGTCAGTTTGTACGCGAAAGTGTTTTATTCTTACTTCGAGAAAAAACAGGATGAGCAAGGGAAAGTCTGTGGAAATTTTTTATTTAGTTCAGGAGACATTATAAATAATTCTTCATTTTAATATCTACATAAAAACAATTTATCTGTTTGGTATTCGATCCCCTCAATTTTCTGTTCTTCTAGCACTTAGGCTTACACTAACTTCTTTAATGCATTAGAACTAACCTGACATCCTGTATTCAATAAATATTCTCAAAATAGATACAAATAAATATAAATTAGACAGATGAAAGATTATTTTTTAGAGGAAGTTCTGTCCGTTTTTATCAAATGATTCTCAAAATTAATTTTGTATCACTAAAGTGGTCATTGAATGACCTGACCAGGGCCTCTTAGGAAAGAACTGGCACCCGAGGCATCAACGTATAGAAGTCATTAAACCGAAGCTCAAATTTTCAAAAATACCTACAAACAAAAATATTTCTGTAGCATTAATGTAGATATAGGTGTTAAATATAATTGTCGTTGAACTTTTATAAAATCTTATTGTATATCTAATTGTATTTAGTAGTAACTACTAAATGCTACACTCAGTTCATTCATTACACGCAATTATAAATCTTATTGCGTTATTTAAAGTAGTGTGTGTGTGTGTGTGGCTAATGTCCCTGGGGGATGATTTAAAGTAGTGACATAGCAATTAACTTTCACACCTTTGACAGTATTATCTCATTAGTGTTGAGTTATTTTTTTCCTCTCTTTAGTTATTCTATTCTAACCAACGATAAAAAAATGTTTTGGAAATTTATTTTAGAATTTATGGTTTTGTATATTTTTAAATAGTTTTTGTTTTAATAATAAACAAGCTATGACACATATACTAAAAGTACTCTCTCCGGGTCACCGATTAATTTCTGAAAAATTTTCTTGTGATTATTTACATGCAAGAACTTACTAACGTATTCTATTACCTTAAATATTACAAGAATATTTAAACATGTATTGAAATCTCTAATCTTCATTGTCAAATTTTATTGTTGAACAAAACGCCCATTATATCATCCTTTAATGACCTATTATAGTCCTTTAATCCCCCTCTATTTCTTTTTACACTAAGCAGCCAATCTTTCGTAAAAATTGCCGTAACTTGCTTTTTTTTCAACGTAGTATTACGTTCCTCCATAACGGTCCTCCGAAAAGGAAAATTCCAGACGCTAAAATCGCCCGTCCTTACCTCGCTAGCTATAATTTTGGAAGCGTGCCAAACCCAGTCTCTATCGCTTGGACAAGCAGTAAACAGTTAAACTGAAAAGTATAAAATGCGTTAAAACTTTAACATACATATATGTATATATATACATACGTACATATATATAGATACATATATACATAACACATGCATACATTTATACATACAAAAGTGGTGAGCAACAATAAGTAATCCTACGTTAATAACCCGCGGTAGTTTCGTTAGAATACCTGTTTCTTTTTTTTTTCTTTTTTTTTTTAGAGAATGCTTGGCTTGGATCGCTCAGGCATCGTATCGACGAGGAGAGTAATGAACTCGGGACCTTCAGTTTAAAACCTACTGCCGAATAACTACAAACCGTCAATGAAAACAAATGGTTTCGAACCCACCGAGTTTCGTACTGCGTATTAGCCGTCCAGCCATCGGTCGTCTAACAATACGCAGGAATTTTATGTATGACTCCACTCAAAGTAACTCTTAACTTTGTAATAACTTAAGTAAATTTTAAACTTAAATATTATAAACATCCAACTTTTTAAATAACTCCAAAATCATAAATTTCCTACTATAAATAGTACTGAAAATTGTGGGTTTTTCGAGTGTAAATATTTTTATAATAAGGGGACAAGGAATATTCTACCACTTTTTTTTTCAATATTTTATTACGTATACAAAATGAGAATAATTATTATTCTTTTCAACTACATTAAGAATTCACTTAGAATTCCACTACACTTAGAATTCCCAAATAAGCATTTTGAGGAAGAATGAGACCTGTTTTTCAAAAAAATCTTCAAAAATGCTAGAATTTTTCAAAATGCTCTATGCGCATTCATTCTCTTCTGATTTTTTCCAAATTCTTCACGACTGTTAATTTTTCAAAAATACATACAAACAAAAATATTTCTGTAGCATTAATGTGGATATAGATGTTAAATATAATTGTCTTTTAACTTTTATAAAATCTTATTGTATATCTAATTGTATTTGGTAGTAACTACTAAATGCTACACTCAGTTCATTCATTACACGCAATTATAAAATATATGGTAAAATTAACAGTTAAGTGTTTACCACAAAACTGTGCATGATTCTTTGAAACCATAAATATTTTTTCAATTTATAGACCATTAAATAAAGCAAAAACATGCAAAATAAGAGGCAGATTAAAAAAAAATTATTTATGGTTTTAGATTTATACAAAAAAAATCAATGCACAGTTATGTTTATATATTCAGTAAACTTGTATTTAAAAAATTAAAGTTCTTAAATGATTTGGAATACATATGGAGCATTTTGAAAAATGCTAGAATTTTCAAAATTTTTTTGAAAAACGGGCATTATTCAGCCAAAAATCTTTATTTTGAATTCTGAGGTTCTTCAATGTAGTAAAAAAGAATACAAGATATTCTCATATCTGTATATAGACATCTGTATATAGATATTCTCATATCTGTATATATATATCTGTATATAGACATCTGTATACGAGATATTCTTATATCTCTTTATTCTGTATATAGAGTTAAAAATTGAAAATTAAAAAATTCAAGGTTGTAGGTCTCTTCTCCCCTTAAAGGAAACCAAAATACTAAATACACTCCGCCACAGTTCAAAAAGCTCTAGGCTGAATCTCAAATGACAGAATTATCGTATTCCATGATGCTAAATACTCGATACTGAAAGAGCAAAACATGATCCTCCACTGATACTGCAATTGTGTATCTCATAAAAAAATTAAGTTTGTTAAATTATTTTTCTATATTGCAATAGAATGTTATTTGTTAGAATGTAGTTTTTAAATTATTTGGAATACAGATGGAGAAATTTTAAAAACAGGCATTATTCTGCAAAAAAAATGTTTATTTTGAATTCTAAGGTTCTTCAATGAAGAAAACAAGATATTCTCATTTTGTATGTAGAGTTAAAAATTGAAAATTAAAAAGCTTCAGGTTTGAGTTTCCTTATCCCCTTAATTGCTGTTGTCAATTCATTCATGCTGTGATAACTGCTTGTGCATCATTAACGTACAATTCACAGGCTTGCAAAATTTGAGTCATAGAAAAGTGTTTGCAATGTAATGACAGAATTTTATATTATTTGGTGTGCTGATTTCAAATATGACATCCATTTTTCTCAATCAGGTAAGAATTTTTCCCAAAATGGGCTTGTATATATGGACAAGAAAGTCTACTGTACATATTCTGGGTAGAAGAAGGTCTTTTCAAAATATTTATAAGTGTTTTATTTACGAATGAATTAATATATCAAACGACTGGAAATGATTTGCTAAATATATATTAATCAGAAATTATATTAATTTGAACATTAAATGGTTACCATTGTTTAATACATCCTGGATTCATGTATCCTTAAAACTTTATTTTCCTTTTTCCCTGAAAGCTCCTTTTGACACTTAGTCTGTTGTAGTCAGTATGCGGGACTTCTCTGTGTAGCATCCAACAGTAGTTCCCATCATATTGACGTTCCATCTACCCTGGTATCTACGCTCATCTCCTTTTACGCTCATCTCCTGAAAAATTGTTGCCTAGGTATTTAAAGCACCTTCTTTAGATAGAGCTTTAACAAATTGTTTCATCAAACCAAGCTTGATGTGAAGTGGAGACAACAGGACTTTCCTGGGATCAACCAAACTTTCCTTTACTACATTTTTGTTTTCAGGTGTTAATGCTTTCCTTTGAAATCCCTGTGAAATCCCTGTTCTTCACTAACTGCACCAAGAAGGGAAAGTAGTCCAAATGCGAGTTTAAAAAATGCTCATTGAACAACCCAAGTCTTTGAATTTCATTAACATGTTTTCCACGATGGATTTATAGTTGGGGTCCTTAACGTTCCCGAGGAATTTTGTGACGACTTCCTTAAAAGCTCTCCAAGCCTCTTTTTCCCTCGAAAGCATTTTACTTTCAAAAACTTCGACTTTAAAAATTTTCTGAATATCTGAACCTACGAAAACACCTTCCTTTATTTTTGCTTCCGACAGTCCTAAAAAATTGTTGCCTAGGTATTTAAAGCACCTTCGTTTGATAGAGCTTTAACAAATTGTTTCATCAAGCCAAGCTTGATATGAAGTGGAGGAAACAGGACTTTCCTGGGATCAACCAAACTTTCCTTTACTACATTTTTGTTTCCAGGTGTTAATGCTTTCCTTTACGGCGACTCCTATTTTTCCAGTGATTCTTTTTATCCCGACTGTCCCATTCACACAAGAAGCAAGGGTACTTGGTGTTTCCTGCTTGTTGTCCAAGAAGCATGGAAAGCACTTTTAGATCACCGCATATCATCCCTCCATGTTCTTTATATTTCAAATGGGTGAGAATCAAAGCTAAATTATCGTAAGATTCTTTCAGGTACACAGAATGTCCTAATGGCACTGAAGAATACTTGCTGCCATTAGGCAGAAGCACTGCTTTGAGGCTCCTTTTTGAGGAGTCAATAAAGAGCCTCCACTCGTTCACGTCATACTGTATATTAAAATTCTCCATCTAGGGACATTGCTACAGTAAACCAAGCCACTATCTGGAGAAAAGTATGGAACGAAATCTGTTTCTCTTTTTCTGAACCAAGAGATAGACGTACCAGAGCCAATAAATTCTTTTGCTTTAGCCTAGACCATAAGAGTTTGGCAGATTCTTTAGATTGTTTCTTTTTTCCGTTTTTTTTTCGCACCAGAGACAGAAAAATCTCCAGTTTTCTCCAGTAAGGACGACTTATGACACAATATACTCATCCCCTTCCTTCATTAACACAATCGATTGAAGGCTACGAAAATCAAATTTTTCAATTTTTTCAATTTTCAGTTTTTTGAAAAAATGGTATGTCATGGAATTTTTTTACTTTTTTTCCTGAAATCAGCGTCCAAAAATCTATCAGTATCAGCTATTGGTTTCAAAACACTTTTTTGATTGCAGACCCGAGTTATGATTACCTCAGCTGATAACCAAGAATTTTAGTTATCAGCTTCGTCGCATATCTATGATATCTAGTCACTAATACGCAATTTATGACAAGAAATTGTAGTTACATTGTATCGATAAAACTGAACTGCGGTTATGGGTCATATATGTTTATCAAAAACAAAGTTACATAGAAACAACTTTTGACTTTTAACTATGCCTAATTACTAAAGAATTTAAAGTTATACAGCACAATGTTTTAACTAAAATTGAACTGCGGTAATGGGACATATATATTTATCTAAAACAAAGTTACACAGAAACAACTTTTGACTTTTAACTATAACCCAATTATTAAAGAATCTGAAGTTATACAGCACAATGCTTTAACTAAAACTTCCCAACTAAAATATTAACTAATATTTTAATAAAACTTCGATGTATCATCATTATAATAAGTCGCAAAACATATAATTATTTTGAATACTTCAAACACTTTCTCATTCTGTGAAGCGTAACCTTTAACTTTAGGTAGATTACACTAAAAAGGAAAAATGTTTTAATAATATGCTATTAGCTGTAATAGATCATAAATCAATGAACTAATAAATCTCCACTATCGACGTTGACTATCACGTCTGATCTGGTGGTTTTAGTATCATTAATCACAAAAAGATCTTTAGCACATATCGTTACCCGAGTCATTATTCATGCGAAATTCTACAGGTCAGAATACAACACCTTTCATGACTTTGAAAATGATAAAAATTGCCGTACTAGTACACTGCAGACAAAAGCAATAACTTTATTTATTAATTTTTTATTTTTTATTTTTTTACCATAGAGTATTCAAAATTTCTGCTGCTTATTTCTATACCTTTCGATAAAATTTAGTAGTAAATATAAATTTAAAATTTTGCAAATATAGTTAAAACTTTTTTCTCAAAATGTATCTTATTTTCTTAATATAAACAAGTTTCCTATTGCTTATCAACATAAGTCTCAGTTCTGTGAATATTATTATTATGAAATAGAAATCTAACATTTTGAAAACATAGTTAAAACTACTTTCTCAAAATTTATCCCATCTTCTTAATGAAAACAAGTTTCCAATTGCTTATCATTTGAAATCTAATTTCTGTGTCTATTATTTTCAGCTTTAAAGTCAAACGTAGTCCTATCTAGTCAGGTTAGACATATTAATCTCTAATAACCTGATTATGGTAAAATAAACATTAAAAACATTAAAATACGCATCAGGGAGAATATATTAGTCATTAGTTTTGATGGTTAAACGTTAAACATTTTGATGGATAAACGAAATGAAACCTTACTTGAAATAAACAGATCTGATTTAACATCGCAATTATAGTGCACGCAGGAAAAATTGGACTTCTCCCTCTTTACCGGTTGTTGTGTTATTTATTTACAAACTAAGAAAGTTTAAGAAACAACATATTATCACCGTGTTTAATATTTACTGTGATAAAATTTGTTCTGTTTTCAAAATTTTTTGAGAAAATGTAAACAAGAGGTATAATTATGAAACCAAACCATTTAAATTCAGTTTCATTAAAGACATCGTGAGAAACAAACTGTGATTTAAGTTAGTACGGAATGACATCATTACTTTGAGGTTGCTGACTAGTATTTAGTTGAGTTCACTTTCCTGTTGCAAAGTCTGCAGTCAGGCATTTCGTGAACCTCACAGCCATCTATGATGAAGCACAGTTATGAAGAAAATTGTGAAGTGAATTAAGGGTTTCTTCACGACTGCTTTCATTACTCAATTTGGAGCAGCAGGTAGAGTTATTTTCTTACGTCCTGTAAATATAACAGATAATAAACCGCACACTCTTGTTTAAATCAAACGGTTTTGAATCTCCAGCAATGTGCGTGGAATTTCAATGACAAAGTCTAATCATATTTTTCCCAGAATCAAAACATACCGTTCAAAGTAGCAATATTGTTTAATTAGCCTATCAATTGGGAAGTGATAAGTACAAATGGGCAGAAAATAATAGATATTCCTCCAGCACATGATTTAGGATACCACATTTCCACTTTCATTCTTGAAGAGGCTATACATACAGTTACTCAAACTCCTTTCTAATGAGGAAGGAAATTCGAGGGTTCGTACATGAGAAAGAAATCAGAAACAAGCCCTAAGTGGACCTGGAATTATAAAAAAAAATACTGTTCCTCATATCGCCGAGATAGTTTAGTTGGTAGAATACCTAAATTAGAAAGGAGTTTAAAAGCCTAGTCTTGAAAGATTGTTGTTACTGCTGCGATTTACCATTTGGATAAATACAATTTTTGGCTATATTGATTAAATACGAGAAATCGAAAGATAAATTCATATATTCTTCTAGTCATAACTATAAGCAATTACGATCAGGACACATTAAAATGTGAAATACCATTAAAGTACAGAATTGCCATATTCGTAATGTTCAAGTAAATTAAATACACTGTTTTTGATAACCGATTTTGATAACTGACAGGGGGTAATATATATAACTGTACAATACTTACGTAATTTATAATATGTAATACTTGGAATATTTGTAAGCTCTGTCAAACCCTTTTTATATTATCTGATACTGATTACTAAATAGTGCATGGGCCTTATTTGCAGAGTTGCTATTTAAAACATTTTCACAACCTTCACTATCGTCAATATAAAAATATTTTGGTATTTGTGGAATAAGTAGCACTTACAGAAATGGTATTACTTTCTTCTATTAAACTGACGAATTACAACATGAATTGCTCCTTAGGATCTGTATTTATAAAGATTATTAAGAAATAAAATATTTTTATACGTAATGAAATAGTAAATAAATTTGTATTTATTTAATGGGGGATAACATTAAAACATAAAATAAAATTAGTTTATGTAGTAAAAGCAATTGCTTATAAGTTTTAAAAAAAGCTTGAAGTTTAGATATGTAGCTTTTACGTTATTAAAAAAATGTTGATACAGTGTAAAAATAGGTATGGCAGAAAGAACGTTCTGACTTCGAACGACAATAGCAAAAATACAAAGCAGGATAGAGAAAGAAATATTTTATACCTGAGAAAAATAAAAAAATTAATTTCTTTATTATTATTATTTTATTATTATTATTTATTTTATTTACTTATTAATTTATTTATTTATACCCTCGGAACGTTCTTTCTGACGCACCCTATATTTTGATCAGTTTAAAGTTTGGTCACACGTTTGCAAGTTTTATATCCTAACTCACCTTCGTAAAATACGATTTTGTCATTACATTCAAGTCTTACAAATTATACAAACATATTGTGAAGAAACGACTTTAAGATCAGAGTTCTATTTCGAACCCAGTATAACTTGTATTTCTATGGTAACAGGAACACATAGCTTCTTTATATCCACAGTAAAATATAAAATCTGGCAACTAGTTTCGAAATAATAAGTGGCTCTTCGTCAGATCGACGAGCATTAGGTGTGATTGCAGTCTGTACGGACAATACAGAGATGTA
Organism: Dolomedes plantarius; assembly: GCA_907164885.2. NCBI lineage: Eukaryota > Metazoa > Arthropoda > Arachnida > Araneae > Dolomedidae > Dolomedes > Dolomedes plantarius. The sequence continues at coordinate 66,499,513 of OU015498.1, read as the reverse complement.
TTTGTGTACAGTCTATACTAGTTCCAAACCAGTTGCGGCCCTCTTGTTTTTTATTGTGGTTATTAAAAATCTGTGTGCTCCTGTAAGATGTTTTAACAAGGTTCATGCATGTTGTATTTCTGATCTTCTAATGTTTATCCAGTCGTCTAGATTTCTGTATGTAATTTAACATATTAAGAAATAAAACTTCATGTAATACTTGGTAGACCACAGATGGTAATTCTTTCTGTAAATGAATGAAATGTTAAACCACTCTATCCTGGGCAAAATAGTTTTTTGGCTTATGTCAATTTTCCAAAAGTCTTATATTTAAAAACATGTTAACATATCAAATATCTAATAAAGTTTCATTAATCCTTTTTGGGCAACAAGTAGAGTTCTTTTTTCCCATCCTGTAAATATATAACAGATAATAAAACGTGCACTCCTGTTTAAATCAAGCGGTTTTGATCATCAGCCATGTGCATGGAATCACGATGATAAAGTCCAATCATATTTTTCCTAAATTCATAGCATGTCATTCATAGTAGCAATATTGTTTAATTAGCCTATACATTGGGATGTGATAAGTACAAATGAACATAAAATAATAAATATTCCTTCCAGAACATGATTTAGGATACCACAGTTCCAGTTTCATTCTTGAACTGACTATGCATGCAGTTACACAAACTACTTTCGAATGATGAAGGAAATTCAAGGGTTCCTACACGATAAAGAATTCAGGAATATTGTACCTAATGAAAGAAGAAATTCCTTTCGTAGATTAAATTATTTTAATATTATATGGTATAAAAACTTTTGTAATGTGTAAGTCCAAACTTTTAAACCTAAAAAGTAGCTACGTTCTAAGAAACCATCTTCCTTTTTAAAAGAAGAATGACCACCCACATACGGAAACATCGATTTTTATTCAGAATAAAAAATACACCCATTGATTATTTTCGCTTTGTTTTGTATAATATCGAGTAAATATTTTATCCCTAAAATATGGAGAAGGAATATTGTTTCGCATTTTCGATAACTTTTTCCGATTGTTTATTTAAAACTAACACGAAAAATTAATGAACATTATATATAAAATTAACTTAATGCGTTTAGACAAAAAAAATAAATATAGCCTTAGCATAACTGTATCAAACTTCCGAGTGATTCAGGGGGTTAATTAATGAACATTTGTTTCTCCAATTATCAAAAAGCATGGATAATCAAAAGATGGTCCTGCGCAGGAACGTCATGAATGGAACTATGGAGCTGGTTAGAATACTCCTAACAATTTGTATTGAATCTTACGTCAGCGACCTAAAGCTCATGGACATATATCACCTTTAAACTACACCGACCCCATCTTGTTTGGCTTTTCACTGTACATATGTATCGTACCTACATACACACAGTAAAATTAACTTTTAAATAGTGACAATTTGGGTGTCATTACATTACCGTTAATTTCACGGTAAAACCGCAAAGTTTAAATGGAAATCTCAAGCTCTATAAAATTTACTTGTCATTACCTGTCAGTCTTAACGTTGATTCATTACTAGTGGTTAAAATACTGAGTTTCTTCTGTCTGGAGATGGTTACTTTTTTAATTTTTTATTTAACAGAGTTTCGAACCCAGGTATACGATATGGCGTCTTTCACCACTAACCACTATGCAACGGAAGCGATGGCAAAGGGCCGATCAGGAAGTCTGACAGTAATTGCAGAGTAGGTGAAATACAGAGGCCCAATCAAGACCAAGGGTGTTGGCTCTCTAACCTCCCTTTTTGAGGCTAATCGAAGGAGATAATAGATTCTTTCCAAAATGATTTGGAATGTTTTTGAACCTATTTACTAAAGAGTTTCTATTATACAGAGAAAAATTTCTAGTTGTACCACTATGGGGCATGTAAAAGCTATGGTGCTGCGCCCGGCATCAACGGATAAAAGCCGCAATAAAATATCCGGTTTTTTACTGTCAGAATTTTCGAAAAAAGGGTAAATAACGTACATTTCACAGTGTCTTCCTATCATTATCTAAGTATTATTTTATAATATACAACTCTAAATTCGAATTATTATCGAAATATTTTTTCTTCAACTTTTATTGACTGTTGACATAAAGAAATACTAAGTTTTATAATTTGCTTTTGTAATCAACCATTTCCCCCCTTAACAGGTAATTCATTATATATCTAAGCTAAGTTTACTGTAATATATTTATAATAGAGCTAATGACAGGCTATCATTACAATCATGAATATATTCAAACACAAAATCAGTGGTTTTGGATGTGCGATCAGAGCCATTGAAATGGGCTCTATCAAAGCTCTCGACCAGAAATACGTTCGTTTAAGATGGGTTTTTTCTTTTTGTTACCAAAATCAACTTAATATACTAAAAATGGCTTAGATATATCATAAAATTTAATATAGAAACTAAAATAAAAACGTTAGCATTATGTAAAACTGTATTTTAAAAGAATATATGTGAACCGTTTTTCGTAGAATTTCCGGATATTTTTACAGTAAAGTATATAAATAGGATCTATTTTAGAAAATAACAAATGTACTCATATTTTGGTAAATGTATTTTATAAAGAATTCCTTTTTTGCTTCATAAAGAGCCTTTTATATCCTTTGTTTACTAGCCATTTTGTCTCTCTTTTGGATAATAATTATCTGTAACTGATTTTTTTAGCAAATATACAATAACAATAGTCCCAATAGTAAACGACATATTGTATTAAAATTAAGTGTCTGTTTATAAATTAAGTAAACCATAATCTGTTCAATGAAAATTAAATATTTTTTTTCAAAATGAATGGTCATTAATAGTAGTGAGAAAATCAATGTCATTATTTTTGACTTATCAATATTTAATCAACAGTTCTTATAATTCGTTTATAGTGACTCCAATGGGAATTGGAATAGTATAAACGATCATTATTATAGTTCTTGTTACACGTAAAAACAGTTCAACTGTTTTTCAGAAAACAACAGTCACGTTTACTCAGGAATTAATTAAGTCATATTTTCTAAAAAAATGTCGACATTATATACTAGGAATTGAACTCACCACCTATATTTTTATAGAACAGGCAGAGCCCAATAATCCTCATTCTTAAAGGAAAAATTATACAATCTTATTTTTAGCTCATGTGTGCGTGTGCAGATTTTTTTAACATCTTATAACTTCCCCATTCAAAGTTACCTGTTTTTACAGAATAGGCAGAGCCCAATAATCCTTATTCTTAAAGGAAAAATTAAACAACTTTTTTTTAGAGATGTGTGCAGATCTTTTTAACGTGTTATATCTTCCATACTCAAAGTTACGAAAGCATAAAAATAAAATAAAAATGTTTTTAATAAGTACTTTTTAGTCTGGCATTTCACACTTCTCTACTGTGCTTTAAAACGAGTAATGTGCTATTAAAATTTTCAGACTTTAAAAAAATAAAAGAAAGAAATAACGTGACTTAAATTTCCTTTCTTAAAATTATGAAACAGCAACATGTAATCATGCGGAACATTTGACAACTGATATCTAATTAAAATAACAATTTTAGTTCTGCGGATGTCACTAAACCTTTACATTTTTGTCACGTTCTTCAAATAAACATTTGTTAAAATCCCATTTCGTTATCATTAAAGCCATTTTAAAACTTATTTTTCGCTTTACAAGGCAACGTTTTGATTACTTTCTGCCTTATTACCTTTTCATGGTAAGTATTTACGACCGGGTTAATTGGATGTTTCTTCTTTTTCATTTTGCTTTGTTTCTTTTCCTTTCCTACACTTTTGCACTTTTAGCACAGTTAAAACGAATATTATTTCCTGCTTCTATGCAATTAATTTTTGTTTTCTGTTTTTTTAGGTAGTGCATGATTCATACGAAGTCAAGAGTAAAATATTAAAAGATTATGTCAACTATGAGAGGGAAATATCTTTCTTGTTACAGTCACGACAAAGTTGTAGAGGCGTTTAGTTTTCATCTTTTCACTCCACAGCTAATTTGGGCATTTGTATCATTAAACTATAAGTCTTATCATCCGCTTTCTGCAAGAGCATTTCTTTTTTGTCTTGTATCTTTCGCGTGAACTGTGACATTATAAGACGCTAAATAGTTTTCTTTAATAAAACGTACTCCGTACATTATCCGAATTTTATATTTGCTCCAGTTCTAAATTTAGAGTAAAATGATACGAAGCTCTCCATGTCACGATTTTCAAAACTGGTGCATTTATTCCTACAATGAACGTTCAAATATGTAAATGAAATGTGAAATTAATTTTGTTTTTCATTATGGTTTTAGGCATTGCATGATTCATATAAAGTCAGAATAAAATATTAAAAGATTATATGCACTATGATAGGAAAATACCTTTTCTTGTTAGAGTCACGACAAAATTGTATATGCGTTTAGTTTTCATCCTTTCACTCCATAGCTGATTTGAGCATTTGTATCATTAAACTATACGTCTTATCATTCACTTTCTGCAAAAGTATTTTTTATTTGTCTTGCATCTTTCGCATGAAACTGTGACATTATAAGACGCTAAATGGTTTTCTTTAATGAAACGTACTCCGTACATTATCCGAATTTTATCTTTGCTCCACTTCTAAATTCAAGAGTAAAATAATACAAAGTTCGCCATTTTCAAAACTGGTGCATTGCTCCTACAGTGAACGTTCAAATATGTAATACATAATACGTGTTATAAGTACGTAACTTCGAACATATAAAATTAGTGCAGGACACCAAATGTCTGAAACAATTGCTCAGAACCATTTTCTTGACGTCTGAAACTAATGCAAAGGTTAGTAATTCAACTCAACATATCAGTGTTGAATTAAATGTCGAATGACGAAACATGTAGATCTAAACTATGCATTCGACGAACGTAGAGAACATAAAGGAACCATTTTTAAATTCAGATGTGAATAAAATACTTTTATTTTTCCACGATTTAAGGATAAGAGGAAGAGAAAAAAAATTAGAATGATACTCAAAATTACTTGACGAAATTTCTTTTTTCGTTCAGTCATTAGTAAAAGTTTGTGTACCATTACATCATTATAGTTTAGACGATTTCTCTCAATATTTGACATAACATTGATAAATAATTTGCAAAACTTCCTCATGAGTTAGAAAATGTGTATCTCTAGAATATTAAAATAGCAAATCCGGGAATTTGACAGGAAGCCTCTGGATGCCTCTAGATAGCAGAGATCTAAGTGGTGATTATTAACCAACTTTTAAGGAAAATAACTTACTTTCTTTTCACACTATTTTTATATCGCAGTATTACAAAAATTTACTACTCAACAACTGTCTTTCTCTGTCTAAAAAATTCGATACAAAAAAAATTAGATGAAATGATTACCACACAAGAAAAAAAGAGCTCTTATTTATTTCATAAAATAATCAACTTCTGCCTATCTGTAAACTGGCTCATGAATTTCTTTATATGGCATTACTTATAGCCATCTAAGCTGGCATTATGGAACAAAATCTTGTCTGTGTCTCAGCTTGGTATACTGAAAATAGTCCTTAAATAGTCCCTAAAATATTAGACGCATTTAACTACAATTTCGCTTTCAAAACTTCTAGTGATAGAATATTCAGAACACTTGTACCCAGTTAATCTAAACCCAATGACCCATCGTTCTTAATGACAGATTCCTGTACTGAATCTAATATTATTATTTTTTAGTTTACAAGCCCTTAATTTCTCCACAAAACAATCTCGTTATGAAGTTCCATGTTCGATCAACATCGATGAATACTTGTTCAACAAAAAAGCCTGAACATGCCACATTCTTAAGGGGACAAGGGACCTTCAAAGTCAAATTTTTTAATTTTCAATTTTTAAGTCTATATACAAAATGAGAATAATTAATTATCTTTCTTACTACATTGAAAACTCCTAGAATTCAAAATAAGGAATTTTTCGCAGTACAATTTCTGATTTTCAAATTTTTTTCAAGAATCCTAATGTTTTTCAAAATGCTCTATGCGCATTCTATATTAATTAAAGTCTTTAATTTTTTTATTAAAAGTTTACCATGTGTATATAAATATAAATGGGCATTTAATTTATTTTTGTAGGAATCTAATGTCTTAAATAATTTTTTTCTATTCTTTTCTTTATTTTTTATGTTATTACTTTATTTTATGGTCTATAAATTTGAAAAAATTTGTGATTTCAAAGGATTATGCACAATTTTGTGCCAAACACTTCAATTAACAATTCAAAGAAATATGGAAGATATCAGGAGAAAATGAATACCCATGGAGCCTTTTGAAAAATTCTATCATTTTTGAAGAATTTTTTGATAAACAGGTATAATACCTCAACAAAATACTTATTTGTGAATTCTACGTATCTTCAATGTAGTAGAAAGGAATATTAATTATACTCATGTGGTACATAGAGTAAAATATTGAAAATTAAAGAAGAACGAGATTGAAGGTCCCTTGTTCCCTTAACAAATACAATTATTCAGAAGTCCCAATTTAATGTTTTTGGTCTAGGTAAAGGGGATTAAGACACCGAAATAATTTCCTCAAAGAAAGTTCAGAGTTTCGGTGTACTGACATAGCGTCCTGTTTGATTCCCAGAATTAAATGTCTAGCTTACTATTTTATTCGGTATAAATAGTCTGGAAGAATTTGATTTATCGAATCTAGTAGTGTCCTTTGGCAGAAGCAGATAAAGAATAAGACAGGTCTTTTACAAGTGTTTATTTTTTCTTTTAACAAAGTATTCTATAGTATCCTTGAATATCCAGGAACAAGTACTGAACATCCAGCCTTTGAATTTAAAAAAAAAAATGGGAAGAATAATTTTTAGTCAAAGCCTTAGGAAGAAATATGCAGAAAAAAATTGTATATTCAGAAAACAATTACAACTAATATTTAATTTTTTTAAATTTACACACATTTTAAAATTTTTTTAAATGCGTCTTTACATGAAGATCATACATGCATACAAGTACTTGAAGGATTAAAAATTTTGTTTAAAAAATTGAAATCAAAACGTAATTTTTTTTTATTCATATGCTGAAACAATGACAAAATTTGCCTATTTTTCTCTTTTGTGAATAGTAAAGGTTCCTAAAGAAATAGTTTTCAGGATTCGTAAGTATTTTGTTTGTACAATTAATTTTTTATTACCTGAAAAGGGAAAAAAACATTTTTTTCATAGAAACTTTTGCTTTAGGAAAATTATTGCTATTTTTTTTTACTCTAAAGGAAGTTTACTTCTGATAGCACAATGAAATCAGAAATAAAGGAAAGGTGTACTATATATATATATATATATATATATATATATATATATATATATATATATATATATATATATCTAAATATGATCCATCATGAAAAATTCCACTCGGTGATAAATAGACATAAATTTCAGCGGTACATCTGTGTACGTATACACTGCACAGCATGAAAATGTTGCTTCTGGAAGTGTAATCATTGTGGTGCTATTATTGAGATCAGTTCATTAATTGTCCATAATTAGTGAGTTGGGTGAGAATAACTTATTTAGAGGAAAGTTACATTTAGGAATGTAATTACCTGTTAGAGAACCATTGCAGTAACATTGCTGGATTTTTTGAGAAATTTTCTTCAATTCGTATTATCAAGAGGAACTGTGGTTTAGCCTTTTATTTTTAGGTCTTTGGAAGTTTTAACTCATACCAGGGAAACCTTGGAGTCCACCAAGCGACTAGATTAGCAGAAAAAGGGAGATGAAGATAATTAATATTTACGTGTATTCTGGGTGTTATTTAATTGTCCTAAAAACGTTTATGAAAATTGATTGATTTGCTGACAAACTTTAACTCTCAGGCCTTGCTGAATACTTCAGTTATGCCTTATGTTCATTTCATCTTACAGCTTGGGAAGCTTTTTGAGGGAGATAATAAACATTCTTATTAAAAACACGTAGATATGAAATTTGAAAAATCATAAAATGACGAAGTATCTTTCCGTTAATCGTAGAGGGAAAGTTCAAGTGTACGTTAGTCAAGTTCTCATTATAAAAGAAACTGTATACGTTTATTTACCTGGCATGTCATTAAAACCGAGGATCACTATTCAAAACAACATTCCCTCGCCCATCTGCCTCTTTTTGAGAATGCTCGTAAGTGTCTATAAGTGTCCTGTCACTATATAACATATTCTAACTAGCTGTATATGTTTTAAATTGCATCACTGTTATTCTAGTCTGGATATCTTACTGGGGGCGTTAAAAACGAATTACATACAACTGGTTTTTCTCCGAGATTTAGCTTTTTAAATTTTATAGCTTGCAGATTTTATTGCCTTTTTAGATTTTATCACTTTTTACACATTTTCATTGCTTTTAGATTGTATTCCTTTTTGGATTTTTATACGTTTTATTGGATTTTACTAATTACTCCAAAGCAGGTTTTTATATGACTGTTCGTGTTTATTCTACGAGTTCACATGGAGTTGGTGCAGCCTGTCCCTCGGTCGATCTTGTGCCATAAAACTTCCTTCAACTAACCAATCAAAACAACCAGATATAAATTAAGTGTTATGATCTTAAGAAACTGTGACAATATTTCTCTTCGTTCTCCAGTCATATTATCTTTTATTTGCTTGATTTAGGGCTCTTAGCAATGTCGGTAAGAGTAATATTTGTATAAAAGTAACAAAACTGTAAGAATAAAACCATAAAGTATCGTTTCTCTGCTTCAAAAAATCCTTTTTATCTACTAATATTTTCACTCATAAATGACATTTCAATTAACAGGAATTTATTGCGGGTAATTAAAAAATATTTTGAATCTGAGGCTGAGCCTGTTATTTTGTACAGTAATAACGACTGTTCATTGAATTCAACGCATCTTTGACTGCTCATAAAACGCTTTGGAAACAAACGTTTTTAGAACATTCCACGGTTTACTGAACTTTTTAAACAGACAGAATAGAAATTCTGGATTAGACCTGTAATTATACAAGTTAGATATACCGATTGATGTACGGGACGATACACATCTGAATTTTTTTTACACTGAAAAGTGTAAAGTAAATATGTTAGCAGTTTTTCTTTAGAGTTTCAAATTAAAAATAAATAAATAAAAAACATTTTTTGTATAATTATTTGCCTCTCTGTCTTAAAGGAATTTCAATACACTAATAATAACTAACTAACCAAAAGCGCAACAGTCCATTGTGGACATCTCCGCTTCCTCGACCGTAGGCTCGGGGTGCCATACAGCACGTCTCGGTCAGGTGGTCAACGTGACGAGGGACCCCAGAATTAGTTCCCAAGCATATTTAGTCCTCATTTTATTGACCCACTCAAAGGATGAAAGGTATGAGTCGACCTTACCTAGTCGCACGGTCGTACCCTGGATTTGTAGTGTGGCAGCTTGAAGCTTTTAACCACTACGCCATCGGGCTTCACACTAATGATACTCATAATTATTACCTATCATTCTTAATTAAACATAATAGTTAAAGGATCAAAGGGGTTTCATAATTATTGTCTTCTCTCTCTCTTTCTCCCTCCCTCTCTTTTAATTTGTCATCTACAGTCTGTAATTGTTGTTCAGTTGAAACTTGCAAATATGTAATCGTAGATTGGAACGTCACTAAGAATAAATATTATAGTTTTAAATTATATGAAATCCAATTACTGTTGGCCTCCCATTGAATTATTATTCCCTCAAATTGTTCTTAACTATATTAAACACAACATCGTTTAATAAATCAGTAGCATGTAATATTCAATGGGACTTATTTAAATGCTTAAGTGCTTAATCTAAGTTAAGCCTTTATTTATTTCAAAGAAACATTCTGACCTTGTTTTTCTTTATGGGTTCTATGTTGCTCGTGATACGAACATTGATTAACATAAAGGTGGAAAATATCTGCCCTTGATTTGCTTAAATTGGAAGTAACGGATAACTAATTTCAACTGAGTACATTGAGCAAGACTAGATTGTATTGAAAGTACTCGTCCACAAAATTTAAAGCCATAACAAATTTTAATATCTATACATCTACATGTCACTTCTATTATATTTTGAGTATGAAAATAAAATTTAGAAATATATTCAAGCACTTACACTTCGCTCTTATCCGTAAAAAAACCCCACAAAATATGAAATTGCTACATTGCAGTTTGACGAGGTTTTCGAGCAGTATTCCTTTCCAATTCTCCTCATTATTAAAAACATATACTTAATACTTTACAGACATCAAAGAAACTTAAATTTTTCCTAGATTTCACTTATAAAACTTCCTTTTTGCAGTGTTTAATGTGTCATAAAAAAAAATACGGAAAACAAACAAAAATGACTTTAAAATTTATTCATTCATACATATTTTAGAAAATTAGCTAATTAATCTCAGAAATAAGACTTGTGACTTAAAGTCTGATACTTCTCTTAAATTTAATAAAAACTGATTAAATTACAGAAAAATATTCTCTGTAGCTAAAGTAAAATCAAAACCTCTAAAAGAGAGCTTTCTTCCGTTGCGGCATATGCAATAAGCATTAGAAAAGGCAACAAATACGCGTACATAGATAGGCGGGGAGTGTTAACTGGCCTAAAATACTCCTGGCCACTGTAAATCTTATATCTACACGAATCTTATATCTACAGGGCTTTATCTGCATAGCTTAGCATACAATGAGAGATTCACGAGCCGATTAATTAATTTAGACGTTAAATTTTGCTAGTTAGTACAGGAGTTTTTGGTTTGTTTGTTTGAGTCTACAGGAGTTGAAAAGGTTGACACTCTTTAACGGTAACTGATCGTACCGTAGTCAGGAATGCCACAATTTTGGCATTAAATGGTATTTTCTGTTGGGAGGAAATGTCAGATATTTTTTTCGAAATGAAGTCTGTAACTACTAGGTAATGGTTAAACTTTCAGATCTCCAGCATTGTTTATTTTGAAAATATGAAAAAAACACTAAAGGAAAAAATAATGTTATGCAAATGATCCACCTTTAAAAGTGATTCAAGTGGAATACTCTACGTGTTATCCTAGGCGTTTCCTTTAGTTTGAGGTAGATTTGACCTAGCATATTGCAGTTGTTACTTCAGTTCGTTTTTAGTGCCTGATGGTTACAGCCTTCTGTTTAACGTGTCACACAAATACTCCGATGCAATGACACTTGAGAACGCAGGAGGCAAGAGAGAAGCAAAGGCTAGCAGGCATTCCTAGAAAATGCGATCCCGTCGTATACAGTGGAATCTCGATCGATCGTTTTCGGATCCATCGTTTTTCCGTAGTGTCGTTCATTTTATCCAGTCCCAACAATCATATTGCTTTGTTATGTTTCCGCATCTATCGTTTTCCCGCATTTATCGTTCATTTCAATCGGTCCCTTGAAAAACGATAGATCGAGATTACACTGTATCTGCAAAAATTAGCATCTGGATGCAGTAGCAGTGCAATAAGTCGTATGCTGTTTCGTCAACCTCTCGCTGAGTGAACAAAATGAAATTTTGAGCTGCCAGAGTAGAATAGAAATGGGTTATATCGCACCAGACCATTTTCCAGGGATGTTCGCAGTAGATCTTTTTACAGCAAAAGCTGAGTCAGCTCATTTGCAGGAAAAAATATCATGTCGAACTGAAACTGAAAAATGCAAAATCCAACAGTGTTTGCAATCAGCGTGTAACTACGTGTCACCTCTGTTTAACCATTCAGCGGGCGCGCAAAGTGCAAAATTTACAAAGTGCAAAATGTACAAAGTGCAAAATTTTCATAATTTTGAATGGTTTGTTTTTTATGTAAGGTTTGAATGTTCTAAGCAGTTTCTATTTATAGCTACACCCTTCCTAATGCAGGTCTGATTTTCTGACCTTTGTAGTCCTTTCCATTCATTATTTGTCGTGATTTAACCGTGGTAAACCAGTGATTATGCTGGACTACAATACGACAAAAGCAGGAGTTGATGTAGTCAATCAAATGTGCAGCTATTACACGGTATCCCGTATGTCTCGAAGATGGACTCTCGCATTGTTTTTTAGGTTTTGGGACGGAATGAATTCGCTAGTTGTCCTTAGATCCAATAAACCGGACAGTTTTGAAATAAGGCAATTGTATATGCGTTCTTTGGAATTTAATTATAAATATATCTCAATATTATCAGCATTTTATATCTTATCATGAAACTCAGAATTATTATTTTCAATTTGAAAAAAAAAATTTATTACAAAATGAATAATCAAAGTTGAAAGAGACGTTGCACTTTGTACCCCGCGTGTCTGCTGGTGTTCCAAAAATTGGCGCGCCCGCTCAAGGGTTAAATACTTAGATCTCTTTACTCTTACCATAATTTAAGTATTTAATAAGACAGAAATTTGAAATTTTTCATTTAAATAATTTTTAATTCGGAAAAATTACATTTAATTTCTCCAACAATATGAAATAATTTACTGTTTTAAATGTCTTCAAATATTTCATTTATAATAATCTATAAATATTTTTTCAAATGCATAACTGAATCACTGATGTGTTTATGTGATATCTTTACTAAATGAAAAAAAAGACACAAAACCACAAAGACACCAACAATTTTTACTGACATTGTGTTTATTGGATACAGTGTACCCTTTAGGAACTAAACACCAGATTCTTTTATTGCAACCAGCCCATATAGTCTTTCGTCGAAAATTCTTACCATCATTCCTTCAATTTCTGCATTCTTTTCAAAATCTCTCCCTGTAAGATAAAAAACCAATGCATAAGATTTACAGTAATTGATTCAAATAACATGAACAAGATTTCAGTGAAAGCAATATATATATATATATATATATATATATATATATATATATATATATATATATATATATATATATATATATATATATACACACATTTATATGAAGGATAGAAAAATAATATTTTCAAGGAAAATATAAAGGTTAGTGTAAAAATGTGCTCCTCTAATTGAGAGCCATATTCATTGGTCTTAATCGGAATATTACAGATAAACTTATAAATGAATAAATAAATAAATAAATAAATATATATATATATATATATATATATATATCATTACACCACACTGTAAAAGTGAAATGCTGATTTGGACATATTACAAAAATAGAAGTGTAACTAGAAGGGTGAGAAAATATGCTTAGCATACAAAAGTAGGATAACAAAAACGGGCTAACCCGCTACCTAAAAACATTACACTTTGAAACAGGTAACTTTTTAAACCTGAAGTAGCATTTTCTTTTTACAGTGCATTAGGCAATGTTATACCTTCATAAATAAGCCTTGCAATATTATCAGAATATTTAAATAGTACCACACCACTTGGCTATGTTATCAAACAAATGAGCTACCACACAAAACTCGTTATCATACAAAATATACTAGTTATTATAAATAACTAGTTTTCAAACAAAACTCATATACACATATACTCGTGAAATATACTTTTGAAACCTGAAGCAGAACTTCAGGTATTTAAAGAGTATCAGGATATTTAAAAACTATCAGGATATTTAAAGAGTATCACACCACTTGACTGTGCTATCACGCGAACGGGATACCATACAAAACTCGTTATTATACAAATTACACTAATTATCATGCAAAATATACTAGTTATCATAAATAATACGTTATTAGACAAAATTCGCTTGCAAACAATCCTCAAAATATTAGCGGAACATGTGATTGATATTGCAAAGTCACCCTCCCACCGATTCTCTAAATTTTTCTTCTCTTGTTACTGCCTACGTTCGGAGCCAATTTTTTTAAAAAATTGTTTTTTTTAAGGATTTTTTTATCTTCTATGGTAAAATAGCATTTAAAAATTAAAAAATAAAAAAAACTTGCCTGTAAATACCATACTTTTTTATAAATTGGTCAATTTGAAGTAATTTTTAATGAAATTTAGATAAAACGCCTATCACTCTGCACAAAATTCTAATGCTACTATTTTAATTTCCTTCGCACACATGATACATCTGACAGTTATCTTCAAAATGACCCTCAATCTAAGAGAAATTTTAAAATGCAAAAATACTACAGACAATTTTATGTTCCGATATAAAAATTTTCCCCAATTCGTTATTGCTTTCCTTATAAAAACAGCCCCAAACAAAAAACTATTTATTATACATCAATTATTGTGCGTCATCTCATTAACAATAGCATCTAAAACATTTCCTGAAAATTTTATCAAATTATATGCATTATTATGTGAGATATCATGATAACGGTAGAGATTTGTGCTAAAAAACATAATTCTGAGAAAAACGCATTTAAAGTTGTGTGTCACTTCAATTTTGTATCAGACGATGTTTTTAAAAATAGCTATAACTCTGCTTCTAATTAATGTAGAATGAAAATCAAAACGGTTTTGAAAAGAGAAAAGATTGAACTACACGATTCTTGCAAAAAATAAAATTGACCAAAATAGTCAAAAAATGGCATTTTCAACGTAGGCAGTCACTTTAAAATAGTAAAGGCTAACCCAAGACCCATTTTCTTTGCAGACAGACGTGTAGTCCTTTACAGCACTGAGCCATGTCATCTCTAATGAGACTTGAAATACCATTACAACATTTACATGATGTTGTAACGTCACTCTGTCCTACAACCTCACGCGGCATACAATGCTGTGCCACTCGTTTTCACAACTTTTTTTCCCACTAAAAACAGCACTGGAAAACCCAGGATCTTGCGAGATAAACGTGCAGACCAAAGCTAATCGTATGTTACCATCTTTAAAAATAAGTCTGACGATATTATTTATGGGAACATTATCTTGATATTGTAACGATACTGTGTTATACTATATCCCATTTATCAATATCGCTTAAAATAGTGCTGGCTAACCCAGGACCTTTCGCTTTCCAGATAGACGAGTAGACTATTATACCAATCACCTGCACTAATGGGGCGTACGATATTATCCCGAAAGAAAAAAAAATATGCCAAAAATATTTTTTTTATTCTTTGAAAATGGCTTTTAGAAGTTTTTATATTAATATCGCTTTATAGTACAGGTTAGAAGCCTAATAATGAACTATAGGAAAATGATTTCAAAAATTTTGTTATCGATGCATTTGACGTCATTGAAAATTTCCGAAACAACTGAATTTTTCAATTACACGTGTTTCTACTCAGTTATTTCTAGCATGTATTAATTTCTCGTTCCCCTTAAATTTCACTAAGAACCTGGTTGAAAAATACGTGTAAAATACTGAGTTATGTGATTAAAAATAGCTAACAATAATTGCAATTACTTTAACAGGTACAAACAATGTCAGAAAGTGCGATCCGCCGTCATTCACCCGTCATTTTTAGTGTGCTGAAATGCGAAATGACCTATACTGTGTCAAAATCAGGTATTTATAGGTTTGGAAGATGAAAGCATGATGATTTTTACGCCATTCTCGAAAATACTCTTCTTTCAAGACTCTAGACGGCGCCAACCGATACTTATTATGTACTCGAAAGTCGCCAAAGCCGCGAAGAATAACTAAGTCGCCAAGGCATTTCGCTAGTCATGCGCATTCAATGCACAATTTGTTTGCCTCCCTGCCATGAAAGTCTTAATGGTAAGAAACGAACATCCAGGGAGTTCTTAATATATAAATCATAGTTAACGTACTTAGAGTAATAATATATTTTTAAAACAGTAAAAAGTATTAAAAGGAAGAAATATTTAAAAATAAATGCTTAAAAATAGTACCATTAGTTAAAATTTATTAGAAAACAGTGTAGTTAATTAGATGATTGGTAAAATAAATTTAATAGTATTTATGGATGAAAACGATCTTTCTGCACCATAATACTATACTGTTATGCACAATGAATGTTCAAAAAGTAATGAACATAACATTTTATCTAATAGCTTGGCATTCGAGGATCAGCTAATGGGAAGAAAGATCAAATTTGTGAAAAGTCCTTGAAAGAACAAATAATTTTTCATACCTAATACAATAAAATATGATTCTTAATTTCCCTTTAGCATGAAAACAAATTACTTCTTATTTCTTTCGTTAGTTTGAATTATTTAAGCAAAACGTTATTATATATATATAGATATAAATGTATATATATATATATAAATGTATATAGATATATATAAATGTATATATATATATATATATATATATAAATGTATATATATATATATATATATATATATATATATAAATGTATATAGATATATATATATGTATATATATATATATATATATATATAAATGTATATATATATATATATATATATATATATATATATATATATATATATATATATATATATATATGTATGTATGTATGTATGTATGTATGTATATGTATGTATGTATATATATACAGGGCGTCCATAATTAAAATCCCTCTTTCATGTTACAGCGCCATCTATTGATACATTTTGGAACTTTTTTTATTATGCTAAATCGTTTCCCCCTTCTTCCAGTATATTCAGTTCAAATTTGAAGTCATTCTGACCAGTGGTTCTTTTTTTGCAGCCTTTTGAAAGTGGGACTTTAATTATGGACACCCTGTATATATATATATATATATATATATATATATATATATATATATATATATATATATATGTATGTATGTATGTATGTATGTATGTATATGTATGTATGTATATATATACAGGGCGTCCATAATTAAAATCCCTCTTTCATGTTACAGCGCCATCTATTGATACATTTTGGAACTTTTTTTATTATGCTAAATCGTTTCCCCCTTCTTCCAGTATATTCAGTTCAAATTTGAAGTCATTCTGACCAGTGGTTCTTTTTTTGCAGCCTTTTGAAAGTGGGACTTTAATTATGGACACCCTGTATATATATATATATATATATATATATATATATATATATATATATATATATATATATATATATGTATGTATGTATGTATGTATGTATGTATATGTATGTATGTATATATATACAGGGCGTCCATAATTAAAATCCCTCTTTCATGTTACAGCGCCATCTATTGATACATTTTGGAACTTTTTTTATTATGCTAAATCGTTTCCCCCTTCTTCCAGTATATTCAGTTCAAATTTGAAGTCATTCTGACCAGTGGTTCTTTTTTTGCAGCCTTTTGAAAGTGGGACTTTAATTATGGACACCCTGTATATATATATATATATATATATATATATATATATATATATATATATATATATATATAGTGCCCGATATAAAGGGCTTAAGTGAAAAAAGTGATTTTTAGATATTTATTAGTATTGATAAAAAAAAGATTTATATAGAAGGCTGAAGTCTATGCATTTTGTATACAAAAGTGCATGTCTTTGTACAAAAGATTCAACTCGAAATTATTGTCCTGCAATTGGGATAAAAGCCAATAACTTGGTATATTTAAATCGCTGTTTTTGACTTAAGCCCTTTATACCGGGCTCCATAGATGTATTATATATATATATTGATCAAGATAAATGCAGGTATATTTTGTTAAAGTCCGTAAATGAAAATTAATTTCTTCAATACAGCTTACAAGATTGATAAATGGGGAAATCATATGAATTTAAAGTGATTTTCATCAGCAAAATCAGATTATTTATTTATTTCCTTAGGATTTTACTTGCAAGTCATTTAAAATAAAATTTTATTTAGGTTCAACTTATCTTCGTTTATGCGTTATTCATATATTTTTCTTAGTCCGCAATAAAGTATAAACCCCGTTCTTCCTTACATGAATATAGATATTGATATTAATGAATCCATAGATATATATGCTTAATATACTTAAAATTTTAGGCGCTTTAGGCATTTAGACATTAATGATCATCATCTCGCATATAAATAAATAAATTATTTATACGCGGGCTGATGATCATTTAGAGACTAAGTGCCTTAAAAAATGCTAAAAGCAGCTCCGACAAATAAATAAAACAGAAATAAGGATTCTTTTAAAAATTTCATAGAAATAATTTATCATAAAAGAAATAAAACATTGCCCATCAGAGAAGGGATTTAGTTATTGTTTTTACATTATTTATAGCCTAAAAGAAGCTCGAAATGAGCCATTTACCTCTTTATGATACACTTATTCTGCAGAAGGCGTTCCAACGATATACCAATCCCCAAATTAATAATTTAGAACAATATACATTTAAACATTCAGAGACGAATAAAGCTTTGCAACCTTTTTCTAAAAGAAAAATTGAAAAAAATATTGTTTACGCTCTTTATCTCTTTCTAAATATGCATTTCTAATTCCGCACTGCTATATTAGAAGAAATACCTTTAAAAGCGATAAATCAGCTTATAATATGCGATAGTCTTTCTATTGACGTTTTTAGGTATTATTTATTATTCTGGTTAAATGTCTTAGACTGGCCTTTTTTTCTCCATTTTCGATGCTAAGCTTATTTCGCAGCGTCGAATCCGCTGCCGCGCCGAACTGTTGCCACTTTCTTCTGGCAAAATAACTTAAATAAAAACGGGTTGACGTGCTGGTTGGTAAATGCGCCATAGAGGCAGAAGAGAAAATTCAATTTAACGTTGACGCTCTTTTGCTGTGGCGGAATGCTAGTGGCAAAATATATTTTCTGCCTTGCTGTGTCTGGTTTTTCCATTTCTGAACCCCTGGAGGGGTATGCAAATAAAATCATGAATCAGCCCTGGAGTATGTGGACAATGCTTTGTGGGACAATTTTCAGTTCCGTGCGTTCTTATTTATTTATTTCTGGATTCTGAAATTCATCTTTTTCCTATAAGACAAGTTATTATAAAGCGCTCCCCAATAAAAAACTCCATTTGTAGAAAGAATTGTGAATTAATTTATCGCACGCATTCTCTTCTGAAATAAGATTCGGTTTCATCTGGAAAGAAGTACTTTTCGAATGTGTTTGACCCTTGAGGAACAGAAAATACGATTTCTCGACTTTAACATGGCCCCTTCAGCTCAAAAGGAATTAAAGTCGTATAAACAAATAAAATTGAAACTGGAATGCGTTCTTCCTTCAGAGCTTCTCTAATAATATTATTATGATAGAATTTAAATTATTTCGGAGTGTCTGTACGGGGGAGTTTTAGAACAGAATGCCAGCAAACATTAAATTTCCCGTATTTGCATAAATGCGTTTTTATAAGCATTTTGCGGGCATGCAAAAATTATAACCACTCTGCAGTTGAGATCGCGTATTACTACAATTGCATGTTACAAATCAGAAAGAAAACCATTTTTTTATAAAAGACAGTAGGAATTATAACTTAAACCTAAACTTGATTATGTGAAAAACATAAATAACCTAATCTGACCCTCGATCTTTACAATTACATGTCCATATTAAAAATATTTCTATCTATTTATGTAACTCCAAGCAACACTCAATTTAAATTTACCTATAGAAAATAGCAGAAACTCCTTCCATGTTATCTAATGACATATGCATACTCACACATACACACACAGATATATATATATATATATATATATATATATATATATATATATATATATATATATATATATATATATATATACACGCACATATTCCTTAAAAAAACAAGTTTTATTTATATTCCTTTACATTAAACGCGAACTTTCTCCCCTCTCGAATTTAAAACTCTCGTTGATTTTTTTCTTATAAGGTCCCACGCTTTTCCATCTACTCGACACTTATAGCTGTATTTTTTGTATAAGTACAGAAGCTACCGGTAGCATAAGTCACTTTTCAGCAATTTCCGCTAAACTCTCTAACCTTTCTTTGCAAGTGTAATGTCGATGAAAACCGCAAATATGCTGGCATTGTAAATTTTTCGTTGGTAGGTAACCATAGGCGTGAACTTGTATTTTCTCCGATACTTATAAATTACTGTTTTTAGAAGTTGTGGTTCTTCACCCTGACATACACATAATGAAAATTTAAGTCTAAAGCTACAGCAGTTGCACAAAGAATTCTAAATCACATAATATAATCTCATTTATTTTATTAAGTCAGATCAACTCCGTAAAAAATAGAAATTAAGCGCAATCTTAACGAAACTGAGAACCAGCTATTAAGCCTACGGCTCTAGATGGTTACTTATGACCGTCTAATAGTTCCAATCATGATAAATGTCCCTGCTCACTAAAAATAGTTGCTGTGGACTTGACGTGAGTGGAAGAGATTATTAGAAATCCGTACCTAGTCCGCCCTATCTGAAGTGATTTTAAATGTGTTGCAAAAAATCCAAAGACGCCAGGTATATGTAATAACGCAGATGATAACTTTTCAGGGAATGCTACGTTGTAAACTGAAGTGGCTAATCTTCGATTTCATACAGCAGCCCATTTGAGAAAAAAGAAGGTTATATTAATTGAAAATGGCACCTGAGAAATCAGGAGGACAGTTATTGAATTAGATGAGTAAAAGGCATATAATTAATAAGTTATTTAAAGCAGTACGTTATGTATATATATATATATATATATATATATATATATATATATATATGTATGTATGTATGTATGTGTGTGTGTGTGAATAGGGAGAGATATATTAATTGTAACATCATAACTTACCTCTCTATTGATATTAAGTTGATAATCCATAATTTTTAAACAACCCATCTACCATTTACATGTTCGCAGTCAGCCAATAACTTTTTTTTTTGTCGGCGCATCCAATGATTTTTCCACCGAGATCTCTGATAAACTCTGACAATGTCTGGCCAACAGAATATAACTCTTCCCATCAAGATAGCTGGAACATGCTAATATGACAAATTCCTAACATGGGGCAACATAAACCGAAGCACTCTGTAAATCTCTTTTTTATGCTTCTTTCTCTTGGTAAAAGTACACAAAAGTTTTTCTCAGATGAGTGTATCCATCACTTATTTCCATCCAGTTCTATTAACTCAGCATTATGGGTTATGTAGACTATAGTCATATTTTGTGTAAGTGGCAACAATGAATGACTTAGCACGGATGTCTTCCTCCATAATTACCCTTCCACGCGCACACACACCATCTACATTCACACACACACACACACACACACACACACATATATATATATATATAAGGAATAAAATTCTCATATTGAGAATAATCAAAAAGCATAGAAAATAATTGCATAACGAAATGACATTGTCTTTACGAGCCATGGAGACTTTTATTGTGCCCTGAAAAAAATTAGGCTAAAAATATTTTACTAACCATCACAAAAGTATGACATGATGAACGATAAAATTGAAACTCTTAAGAACAGAAAGATATTATAGATGAATCAATTAATGACGTCTTTTCCTTAGTAGCACAGGCAATGCAAACAGACGAAAAACCTTATTTCTGAATTAGCTCTTCATAGGTTCGTCTAATAGATAAATCAGCTATTTCAATAAATATCAGTAAATGTTAAGGTTTTTTTATGACGAGTATTATATCGTCTGTACCAGAGGAAACAAGATTGAATTTTGATAGTTTAGTGAAATCAGAGCAGTAGTTATTTAAAGATAGCCACTTCTTGAGAGACGAAGAAGAATTTCTTAGCTAGGTTATGTAGTCAATGTGATCCCTTCTATGGAGTTTTAGAGTAGTTACACTCACATTTTATTCAATCCCCTTCATTTGTTTGCTCAAGTGGTGATAAGACGAATCTCCCGTGTATTAAACTGAGCTGTTTTTAAGTTTTAATTGAACTATGTATTGTGATTTAAATAGGGTTAATTTTGGTAAGTTGAAATTTTCAGTTCTTCCAGAAAAGTCTCTCCTTAGAAGCCATGGTGACTTTTATTTGGATAAATTGAATTTAATTTTAATTTTTTTCCTTTTGTGATTCCGACAAAACTGAATCCGACAAAAAAAAATGATTACCAAGAACAGGTTTAATTTCTAAAAGTCACTAATTGAGTTAAATAAAAACTGAAATTTTTTTACGTGTCACCCAATAAAATGTATAGTATATTTAATATAGTATATAGTATATTTAATAAAATGTATAGTATATTTAATTTATCTTGGAATGTCTTACAGTTATTAGAATATACGTAAATGATACATATTAATATTATTTATTAATTATTTAATCTTAATTTAATTTTGGAATATCTTACAGTTATTAGAATATACGTAAATGTTACATATTAATATTCTTTATTAATTATTTAATCTTAACTTAATCTTGGATTATCTTATTTATTAGAATATACGAAAAGATACATATTATTATTATTATTAATTATTTAATCTTGATTTAATTTTGGAATATCTTACAGTTTTTAGAATATACGTAAATGTTACATATTATTATTCTTTATTAATTATTTAATCTTGATTTAATCTTGGAATATCTTAGAGTTATCAGAATATACGTAAATGATACACATTATTATTCTTATTAATTATTTAATCTTAATTTAAGCTTGGAATATCTTGCAGTTATTAGAATATACGCATCATCCAAGCTTTGCAGCATAAAAAACTTAAAACTAGATTAAAATGTATATGCCATATTATTTAACGAAAATCATTATAGTATATACTATAAACGAAAATCATGTTATACTATATATTAATATTCTTAATTAATTATTTATTCTTAATTTACGCTTGGAATATCTTACAGGTATTAGAATATACGTATAACTAAGCTTTGCAATGGTAAAAAATTACAACTAGTTTAAAATGTATAGTTTAAAAATCTCAAAAGTCAGTTTGGTAAGAACATAATAAAATTATCCACGACAAATTGGAGGAAAATGTATTCATACATTGAAAAAATGAATAATGTAACAAACAGTATTCATGATTTGCTCATTTGATCCTGTTACAAACTTCTGCGGAAGTAAATATATTAAAAAGCTATAGAAACAAATAGAATTAAATCGATAATTGAAGATATAAATAAAAAATTTCAATGCAGGAATAAAAATGTAGAAAAATTATTACGATTCTCGTAATAGCACTAAAGTAATAAAATATTGTTTAGCTAAAAGGATCCAAAAACACCCTTTTTTATGTACTGCCACGCTACATTAAATTATTTTTAAATGCAAAACAGAAAAGTTTTTAGATTTCCATCAGAAAATACACTTTTTTTTTATCTCCAACCAATAAAATTCTAAGTTAATGCTATTTAAAATCTCGCTCCTTTATACCAGCATAAAAATTTTTCCCAACATATTTCTAAACATGTTTTGTTTGCAAACTCTTTTACAAAATTAAACTTCCATTTGAATGTTCAAACTCACAGAAAATCTTCTAGCGAAAAATCCTCGCTGCTTAAATAATGAATCAGTACGCAAATGCCCGCTCATCAGCAGAAATTTTAGCATCGAAATTCGTGAAAAGTTTACGGGTTTTTTTTTTTGTTTGTTTGTTTGCTTTTTTTTCCTTACCCGTAAAGGATTGCTATAAATTTGATCCCCCTTTACCGCTGCCATAAAGCCGGGGACAAAAACTCCCACTTTTTGAGTCGATTGGAGTCGCAAGTACATCGATATTATTCTTGCAGAAAGCTGGGTCATTTCTGTTCTGGGTCCTCCAGGATTTTATGTCGTCCTCGCCTTAGCTTAGAAATTTTATGCTCCCGCCAAAGACGTAAAACATGTCTTTTTACAACGAGAGAACTTGCCTAACAAAAGATTTTTTTTGTATGATTTTTTTAAACTTTATTTTTGTTTGTCCTTACAATAGCGACTGTAAACAGACATGCGGCTTGAATAAAAGGCTAGAAATCTCTAAACAGCTGTGTCAGTCGTTTCTTTACAATGATCTTTCTTTTAAAAAAATACTAGAGGTGACGTTTCTGTTTGAGTAACATAGATGTTTTTATATGCTTAAAGCGCGTTGCCACTCTTAGATTATGTTTTATTTTCCGGTAGAGTTGAAAATGCATGACATGTCGCCAGAGAAAGTAACTTTCTTATGAAATCATAAACAGAATTCAAATAAATCTCACATGTCCCCAATTAAAGTTTCTGAAAAACTGCTATAACTTTTACGAGTGATTTTTAAACTAGAAATATGAAATATTGTAAAATAGATGATCTTAGCTGAGAGTTATAACAGTGTTCCACATCAAGAGAATGCTCATCTGTTTACGTGATGCAAATTAAGTTTCAATAAAACTTATGCATTTCGCAGTCGATCTTTCTAGGAAATTGCTACACAGAATATTAATATTTTTCAACAAAGCAGGAGTTATTAAACTTGTGTTTTTGGAATAAATCAAATCGATAAAACAATCATAATCGATGCATTTTATGTATATGCAATGGACGGTTACTGAATTCCAGTCCTAGTCTTTGAAAAACGGACTATCCATAATTGATCCCGTATTCCTGAAATATCAAATTGTTTTAAAAAAAATTTAGGTAGTCTCTTCTAACAAAAATTCAACGGGATATTAACGTAGGATTACTTATCGTTGCTTACCTCGTTTTCTTTTCTTTTTTTAAACGCATTTTGGTACTTTTCTGTTTCACTGTTTACTGCTATTGGGTTTGGCGCGCTGCCAAAATTATAACTCGCGACGATGGACAATTATTTTCTCTCCAAAGGATCGTTATTGAGGAACGTAATCCTACGTTAAAAAATACGCTCAACATTCGACTGTCCATGTTAATTATACACAAGTACACTGGGAAAAACTGTAGACACGAATAATAAAAGAAGTATCCTTTAAACCGTAAAAACTATTTAGAGGTAAAAAATTACCAACATATACTGAATTAAATATAGTTTAATTAAAAAATTAATAAAACATATGAAGAATTTTTTTTTCTTACATCAAGAAAAAAACTTTTATATCTTTTTCTAAACGAGCCATGTTGGTGTTTTTCTTACAATTTTTCATATTTTAATATATTATAATGTATTATGTGTATCGTAATCTAACAACCGTATGTACATAGTTTGGTTTCTATTCATTATTTATGATTTTGCTCCTGTATATGTAACCTATATTTGTTCCTTTATCTGTCGGTCATCCAGATACACATATAGAAAGAATAAAGCGAAAGACAGATAATGTAAGATAATTTAAAATAATACAGATAATTAATTCTTTTAAATTATCTCAAAAGTTATACAAGGAAATACATTCTATTAAACATGCTAGGTATTTTATGAATAAATAAAATTTTCTATCTATATCCTATGATGGACAGAATCGTGGCATTTAAATGTGAAATTTAATCTCGAATTTAATTGAAGTCATTTTGCCAGTTGATGGAATTTTAGTGAAGTAGCATATTTTTAAGTAGATCTTACACACACACACACACACATATATATATATATATATATATATATATGTGTGTGTGTGTGTGTGTGTGTGTGTGTGTGGCTTAGTAGAAGAAGTAAGTCAGTTTTCTCCAAGATGACTTTGTTTACTTATGTCTCTTTAAAAAAATATTATTTTCAATGTAAGAAGTACCCAAGTCTGTGCAATGGTTTAGAAAACACTTTTAAAGCATCGGACAGACTTTAGTACTTCTTACACTGAAAATAATATTTCTTTTAAAGAGACATAAGCAAACAAAGTCATCTTGGAGAAAACTGACTTAGGCATTTCTTGTGCCAAGCCAGATATATATATATATATATATATATATATATATATATATATATATATATATATATATATATATGTGTGTGTGTGTGTGTGTGTGTGTGTGTGTGTGTGTGTGTGGCTTGGTAGAAGAAGTAAGTCAGTTTTCTCCAAGATGACTTTGTTTACATATGTCTCTTTAAAAAAATATTATTTTCAATGTAAGAAGTACCCAAGTCTGTGCAATGGTTTAGAAGACACTTTTAAAGCATCGGACAGACTTTAGTACTTCTTACACTGAAAATAATATTTCTTTTAAAGAGACATAAGCAAACAAAGTCATCTTGGAGAAAACTGACTTAGGCATTCCTTGTGCCAAGCCAGATATATATATATATATATATATATATATATATATATATATATATATATATATATATATATATATATATATATATATATATATATATATATATATATATATATATATATGTAGAGAGAGAGAGAGAGAGAGAGAGAGCTAGATTTGAGGCCGAACGCTCCTGAACGGCGTTCCGGTACCTCTGTTTAGGTACCTCTCTTTATCAATAATTTGGAATACCCCACCCCCTAACACCCCGGAAGGTTACCGTTCCGGCACCTCTATTTCTAGAAATCTAGCACTGTATATATATATATATATATATATATATATATATATATATATATATATATATATGTGGGTGGGTGTGGGTGTGGGTGGGTGGGTGTGGGTGTATATATATATATATATATATATATATATATTAGACAAAGTTGTAAGTGAAAAACCTGTATAAGCACTAAACCACTACTGCCAGGAACCAAAGACATGAAAAGATAAGTGAAAAATATGAATATAAATGTGAAATATAGGTTTTTAGACAGTACCTTGTCTTCAGCGGTGCCAATACTGTCTAAAAACCAATGGATTGTTTCTAATAAGTATGATCTGAGCAATAAACATAGTTAGACACCGTACAATCCATATGAATCAGAAGAAGGAATAATCAGTGGCTTTATCATAGATCTCCAAACTCGGCGCCAGACAAAGTGAAAGTTAAGTTTAGGAGACCGCAAGTAGACTGACGTCACAAACATTGCAACCATGGAGCCAATGGAATCACTTTAGTAGACTTACTATGTTACTGTTTTATTGGACATAATAACCTAAGTTAACTTAGACATTTATTATGACTAAGAGTTATTTATTAGTTTAATTTCTCTAGTTTTTATTTACTTTTTAGTAGTTTTACTAACTTTAATCATTTATTTTTGTTTTACTAATTATAAGCAACAGATCATGCTATTCATTAAATCTAAAACAACCAATTATGTCCTTGGAAAGACTATCGGGGTAATAATTACGTTTTAGCACTACTAACAAATCTTTTATATGTTTATGCCTATTGTCCTTAGAACATAGCCGATTTATTCTTACTAGCTGATTAACAATAATATTATTAAATACAGATTTATGTAAGCAAGTGAAGTAACTTTGTTATTTTACTATTTTAAAGTCATATTCTGATCTTTTATCATAAAGATCAAAAGTAAATTTACTATGAGGATTTATTTTTATGTTTATATCTAAGAAGTTTACATTAAGTTTTTCTTGGCTACTTTGTACTAGTTCTAGATTTGGAGGGTAAAAATTTAGATCTATATTATTATTACTATTATTAATAACAATTATGTCATCAATATATCTATATATTTGGTAATTACCATTAACAATATTATTAATATTATCAACTTCATAAAAATGTAAATATAAATTGGCTAGCATACTGGAAGCTTTTCCACCTTGTGGTACACCTTTAACCTGTAGGTATATACTATTGTTGTATACTATATAATTATGTTTAGTTACTAAATCTAATAGCTTATTGAAATGATTTAGTTTAATTTCTTTGTTTAAGTATTGATTAGGATATTTTACTAAAGTTATTATTACCCCATTTAAATCAATTATATTGATATTGTTGAATAAATCTTTGAAATCAAATGTGACTAGAGATTTACAATTATTTAATGTTTGTAGTTTTCTTACCAGACTTAAGCTATTATCAATTATTCCACAAACACCAGAAGTTATTACTTTATATATTAATTTTAGGTAATTTAATAGTATTACACTTGCCTTAGTAGCATAAGTGTTGTGACCGCAGGTGACTGCTCTAAAAGTAATAGGTGTTTTATGAAACTTAGGAACTAAAGTAAGATAAGGAAAGTGAAAGTTATCCGCAGCTATGCCTAGTAGTTTGCATTTTGCTATTATTTTCTTGATAATTACACAGGTAGATTCTCTCAATGGCTGAAACCGATCACAATTATCTAACGGATTTTTTAAACTTATAGCAAAATATTTTTTACAAATAATAGCAAAGTTATTAGCAGCTTTATCTACATATGTTATTACAAAATACTCTTGTGAGTTTTTTATAGCTTCTTTTAAGTTTTTATTAGAGTGACTAAAGAAATTACTATTATAAGGTAGTTTAGATTGTACTAGCTTCAATAAATGTATTTTCCATAGAATGAAGGCTTCTGCTGGGATAGAATAAATTATAGCTATTTTATAAATAAATTTATCTAAATCAGCATTTAAGATATTTATTATCATTTTATTATTCATAGTACTAGGTAAACGATATTTAGTTCCTAAATTCATTAACTCTGCTAAATTATCAACTATATCTGCACTGCTAAATTATCAACTATATCTAAATTGCCTGTTATTACATGACCATGTGCTGTGTCGACATAACTATTATATTTGGGCAGGTGACATAAGCAATTTAAATTTATAGATTGAGAATAATTTTGTGATACCTGATTATAGTTAAATATACGTCTACCTAAAGGCAGTGTATATTTAAAAGCAAGTTTAATTTTTATTTCTTTTACTGGAAACATATCATGTAGTTTATCAAATATACAATTGAAATTTATATTATTTAATTTAGGGTTAGTGTTCCTCATCTACAGTATTAAGCCTATTGGCTATTCATGATTAAATTTATAAATAGACAGGTTATAGAAAAGAGATGAAAAAATAAAGTTAAAAAAATCGTATTAAAATTAACCAGCGAAAAATATAAAATATTAGAACGAGTGCTTGAAAATATAATAGAGTAAATCTTAATTTTGTTACAGAATTTTTGCAAAATGAAATTTATTGGCAAAATTTAGAACATGCGAATTACGCTCTCCGCACCTCTCCACCAAGTCGACATCTTTTCTTTATTTTATCATAAGTGAAATATAACTGCAATTTTCTCCTGATCATCGAGCTAGTGTGCGCAATTTTTCTCCATATTAATAACCTATTACTTATAGTCCAAACGCCCCATCTGTTCTTCACTAGTGTTAAATCATCGAGAGAAGAGAGAATGTCGCCAATACCTTCCATCCTCTTTATAACGGTGAATGATCATTTTTAAGTATTTTGCTTTCGGGCAGGGGTCCTTAGAGCCTCATGAACATGATTGCACTTAATAAGAATATTAAATATACATCATTTTATCAAATAACTCTTATAAGAAAAATGCACGCACTCTTTTGATAGTCCCCCTTTTTAAACGTATTACGGATATTACAATCGAAAAATCATCAGTATCTTCATCATTCTGGAATTTTCTTTTACAGCGGGAAAAATGTGAGCTATCAAAAGCGGAAGTCGGGTTGGGCAAAAGAGTGTTTAATGCCGCAGATCGCTGCTTGATTCTTCTTTTTAACACATTAAATACTTGGCTCATGAAAAATACATTTGCGAAAGGCCTAAGTAATGTTTCTCTTTTCATTCTGATCAGCGGTGTTCAGTTTTTTCTTTTACTTTTTGTTTCCTGTCTGGAAAGGTGTCATACTGAATTTTGATATTATGTAAACTTAGCAGTAGGTGCTCTAAATAATACCCAGGTTAAGTTTATTAAACTGTTTAGCATTATAAAAATTTTTATAATGGTTAAAAACTTAATTTTACCATAGAGATATAATTTGACACGATGTAAAGCTAATTTTGTCTGATGTGGATTGTATTCCCCGTAAAAATTTCAAGAGTGAAATACTGAGCTTATAGAGGGCATACTAGAAGATATATGAACTTATAATGATATAACTTACTTACAAAACGCTTCAAGGATGAAAAAAATGCAGACGAAAATTAATTACTATTTATTAAATTTCACCTAAATTATTGGCATTTTTATTACTCTATATCCCACCTTAGAAATAAATAATTTGTATACACATTCTGAGAAGAAGGCATTCATAAAATTACTGAATTATATGAACTATTCAGTAAAAGAAAGTTTTCGCTAATTACTTTATTTCCCTCTGCATATAAATATATATATATATATATATATATATATATATATATATATATACCTTATTGAATGAGATTTCAGAGCTTTTAATTTATTTATTTCTTTATTTGTATAGCCGTCTCCTAATTGGTTGAAAATTATGAAGAGCTGGAAACCGTTTTATACATCAATATTATAAGATATATATACCTATTATAAGCGGATAAGATTAAAAAGAGAATAGCTTAGCTTAAAATAAACTATAAATTCTAGGAAATTGATGAAAAGAATATTTTCTGAAAAACTGAATTATATCTTACAGACCAAACTAATTCTCCAGCTATTTGTAAAACCTATAATCAAATTGAAAAATTTCGTTTTACTTTATACTCTTCATGACTCGATTGCAAAACTTAATCTCACAGAAGATAAGATCTTATTTTTATTTCATTTTGAGGAGTTATAATTGAAGTATAAACTTTCTCTGACTCAGCAGGAATATTTAACATGTATATATAGTATAAAAAAATATAAATTTTTGAAGGAAAATATAGAAATATAGGAGTGTTTTATATTTCACTTTTAGGCAATAAGGTTCACCCCCTTCCCCCCATATATATATATATATATATATATATATATATATATATATATGAATCTAAATTAAATACCTAACACAGGTATTCATTATTCATTTACCCATTGTTCATTTAACGCCTAAACATATACAATTCGTTTCCTAAAGGTACATCATATTTAAATTAATTTTTGGACCTCATAAATTTTAAGCTTTCTTTAAAAATCAAAGTTAGCAAGTTTTGTAAAATGAGATCTTTTATTACTTTTAGAATGCCTTTTCTGAATGTAAAAACTAAACCTTACTGTATAATATTTTGTGAAAGAAACTAAATCTATGTATTTTTTTCTGTCTCCTCATTGAAAAAGTCTTTTTTATTTAATGTGCGTGTGATTACAGATAAATTACTTCTTTAATTAATAAGGTATTTTTTTTTCTTAAATACACAAATACTTTACACTCAAAACGCCAAAGCTGTATCACTAACCTTAAGTAAATGATATGTATGCATAGACTTACGCATTAGGTTTGAGAAATTTGCCTAACCCCCTATTGTATTTCTACCAAATGAAGGTCACGGTTACAAAGAGGTAAAAAAAAAAGTCCCCTTAGAGCACCCCTTTCCCTCTCATCTCCACCTGGGGGTGGTTACAGTCGGTCGTTCACCTCCCAATTTTTAAAAAATGCAAAGTAAAAAGAACCAAAAAAAGAGAAGGTAACCCATTGAAAAGCCTACCCCTTTCCGTTGCTCACCCGTAGCGGGGCCCCCTCCGCTCTCCCTGCTCCTAGCCTCTACTTCCGCTGATTTTACCCTTGCTTCGACTTTCACGGGCAACCATTCACGGATTTAACCCCTTTGAAAAGCAGCTATGAGGAAGAGAGACCCGTTTTATTACGTCAGTGTAGCTCTAGTCAGGATCGGGAGAAGCTGAATCCGAAGTCGCGCTGCGTTCAGACTAGTTTAGACCAGTGAAAACGGTCGACTAAAATTGGATTTATCAGTTATGAAATAAAGCAGTGTAAGCTGGAAAATTATCAGTAAGAATTGTGCTCAAGGAATAATATAAAAATATTCCAAGTAGACTTAGAAAACGAAAGATCTAGTTTTGCAGAAATGGGATAAATTAGTTTTAACAGAAGGATGAATCCTAAAATACAGCCCAACTCAATACCAGTTTAGAGTAATAAAAAGGACTGCCTATATTATACCAATGTGAACGCTTCGCAGCCGTAATTGTAAAATATAGTGGTATAGATCGGAAAATTATCAGCAAATGATTGTGCTTAACGAATAATACAAAAATATTCAAGTAGAGTTAGAAAACGAAAGATCCAATTTTATAGAAATAAGATAAATTAGTTTTAACAGAAGAATGAATCCTAAAAAACCAGCCCATTTCAATACGAGTTTAGAGCAGTAAAAAAGACTGTCTTTATTATATCCGTGTGAACGTAATTGTAAAATAAAGTGGTATAGATTCTAAAATTATCAGCAATAATTGGGCTTAACGAATAATACAGAAATATTCAAGTAGAGTTGGAAAACTAAAGATCCAGTTTTATAGAAATAAGATAAATTAGTTTTAACAGAAGGATGAATCACAAAAAAACAGCCCAACTCAATACGAGTTTAGAGCAATAAAAAAGACTGTCTTTATTATACCCGTGTGAACGTAATTGTAAAACAAAGTGGTATACATTCGAAAATTATCAGCAATAATTGGGCTTAACGAATAAAACAAAAATATTCAAGTAGAGTTAGAAAACTAAAGATCCAGTTTTATAGAAATATGATAAATTTGTTTTAACAGAAGAATGAATCACACAAAAAACAGCCCAACTCAATACGAGTTTAGAGCAGTAAAAAAGACTGTCTTTATTATACCCGTGTGAAAGTAATTGTAAAATAAAGTGGTATAGATTCGAAAATTATCAGCAATAATTGGGCTTAATGAATAAAACAAAAATATTCAAGTAGAGTTAGAAAACTAAAGATCCAGTTTTATAGAAGTATGATAAATTAGTTTTAACAGAAGAATGAATCCTAAAAAACCAGCCCATTTCAATACGAGTTTAGAGCAGTATAAAAGATTGTCTACATTATATCGATGAGAAAGATTCGCAGTAGTAATTGTAAAATAGAGTGGTTTAGACTGGAAAATTATCAGCAATAATTGTGCTTAAGGAGTAAAACAAAAAAAATTAAGAGGCCTTAGATAACGAAAGATGCAGTTTTTTAGAAATAAAATTAAATAGTTTTAACAGCAGGATGAATCATAAAAAACAACCCAACTCAATATGAGTTTAGAGCAGTAAAAAAGATTGTCTATATTATGTAGATAAGAATGCTTCATAGCAGTAGTTGTAATATAAAGTGGTTTAGACTGGAAAATTATCAGCACTAATTTTGCTTTACTAACAATACAAAAATCTTTATGTAGAGTTAGAAAACGAAATATGCAGTTTTACAGAAATAAAATAAATGAGTTTTAACAGCAGGAGGAATCATGAAAAACAACCCAACTCAATACGAGTTTAGAGCAGTAAAAAAGATTGTCTATACTATATCGGTGTGAACGCTTCACAGCAATAATTGTAAAATAAAGTGGTATAGATTGGAAAATTATCAGCAATAATGGTGTTTAACGAATAATACAAAGGTTTTCAAGTAGAGTTAGGAAACGAAAGATCCAGTTTTATAGAAATAAGATAAATTAGTTTTAACAGTAGGATTATTTTAAAAATATCCCCAATTCAATACGAGTTTAGAGTAGTAAAAAAGGCTGTCTATATTATATAAGTGTGAACGCTTCGCAACAGTAATTGTAAAATAAAGTGGTATATATTGGAAAATTATCAGCAATAATTGTGCTTAATGAATAATACAAAGATATTTAAGTAGAGTTAGAAAACGAAAGATCCAGTTTTATAGAAATATGATAAATTATTTTTAACAAAAGGATAAATCTTAAAAACAGCCCAACTCAATACGAGTTTAGAGCAGTAAAAAAATTGTCTATATTATATAGATGAGAATGCTTCCCACCAGTAATTGCAAAATAAAGTGTTTTAGACTGGAAAATTGTCAACAATAATTTTGCTTTACAAACAATAAAAAATTATTTACGTAGAGTTAGAAAACGAAAGATGCAGTTTTATAGAAATAAAATAAATGAGTTTTAACAGCAGGATGAGACATAAAAAACAGCCTAATGCAATATGAGTGTAGAGCAGTAAAAAAGTTTGTTATATCAATGAGAACGCTTCGCAACAGTAATTATAAAATAAAGCAGTATAAATTGGGAATTAATCAGCAAGGAAAAAGGAAAGTTAATTGCACCTATTTATTTTTAACATTGAAACAAAACAGGTACTAACAGTTATTTAAATTGAGGTCAAATAGATGTTTGTTAATTAAAAAACATTAATATAGTTACATAGAACTTAAATTAATATAAATTTCAATTATTTGAAATAAAAGTATACAATATTAAGGATAATTTAAAAATTGAATGATACTACATAAAGTCAAAAAAATTTTGTTACAGTTAAAGCATAATTGGTTATTATCGTGATAAAAGCATAAAAATACACTCTTTGAATAAAATTTTGCAATGCTTTAATACGGATGCTTAAACATATTAAAGTTATTGACTCTGAAATCAAAATTTTATAAAAAAGAAGTTTCAGCATTATATGCTGAACAGTTGCTATCGATATTACATTCCTTTGATTGAAAAAAATCAGAAAAAGTATATAACTTGCCAGTTTACTGATCTTTTCACTGAACATTAGGAAAAGTAAAGCCCGAAAAGGTACATTGTCCTGCGAAAACACTACCAAAAATTAATATTTATATCTTCAGACATTATCTCCACTTAATCTTCAACGAATTATATCCGAAGTAATGTCTCATGGAACATTAAGCAGTGCAGAAATTAGATAGTCGGATTCAGATATCGTTATAAACAGATGTTTGAAGAAACTGGTGTTTGTTTTTTCAAACATTCCCTTAGTCAAATTTCTTTGAGAATCTAAAATTTATCGCATATCAACTCTATTAATGACCACTTTCGTTAGCATTTTAAAATTTTAACTGAAATAAAGTATTTTAGTGATATAAATATAGAATACACATATTGCATTCTTTTTCTGTAGTATAAAAAGGGGCTTCAAATCAACATCTTTTCAGAACATGACAGGTACAACACGGTAGTTTTATAAATATGATCATTTATCGACTTAAATTTGAGATGCTTCTAAAAAAATACTTAAATAATCACGTGAAAACTAAATTTTGTAGAATTAATTTGATAATTTTTTTGACTAGGAATGTATTAAAAAAATTATTTCAAAGATTCACTTATCGCACTTACAAATGTATGTATCCGTAGAACAGCGCAGTTAATTAATTTTCGAAATAGGGATTAAAGTTTTCTTGTATAGCACAATTATACAGTTACGTATTCATAATAAATATTCGTAGGGATTTGAGATTCCTTTGTTCATCTATAAAGACGTAAAAGATTGAAACCTAAGTGAACGTAAAAAAGGAAAATACTTATTTTTTAAGTCATTTAAAAAGTCATTTTTAATTATTAGTATCATCACTTACCAGAATAACCTTGTTTCATCTCCCCAGACTGCTTTAGTTACAGCAGCTGCATTTCATTTAGAACATTGTTGATTTCAGCCGTCTTTAAAGTGTTCCTGTAAAATAAATTATTTCATTCATTTCACTCTAAAAACCACCAATTTATGTTAATGGACAATAGATTTATTAAAGTTCTCAAATACACTTTAAAGAGAATTGAATTCGATATGTTCATTATTTTTCCTTACAGATTTTTCATTAATAATAAACACTAAGTA
Source organism: Dolomedes plantarius (assembly GCA_907164885.2). Lineage (NCBI taxonomy): Eukaryota > Metazoa > Arthropoda > Arachnida > Araneae > Dolomedidae > Dolomedes > Dolomedes plantarius. The sequence goes on along the minus strand of OU015498.1, from coordinate 66,464,235 downwards.
ATGACTGCAATTACTACCATTTTAGACACCATGGTGCAGCTACACTTTTTAAAATTTAAGCATAAAGACATTGTGGAAAAATTCATTGTAAGGCAACTGCAAAATATTTCGGTATGACTGATTTTGCAAGAATCAAAATATCAGCGAAAATCTTAATATTGCCTCAATTAAGCAACTGAGATCTTCCTTAACCGAAGGACTCTAACTGTGAAATTAATGTTCTCGAAAAGAAAGTGCATAGATGTGTTCAAACAGTGCAAATATGCCTTTTTTCATTCAACAATCCTCTGTAATTTAAATCAAAGTTACAAACTAACTTAATTGTGAAGGCATAAATATCATTGGTCATCAAATGTGTTTGATTGTCCTTTTACTCTAATAACAACCTTTAAGAGGTTTATTTGTATCCAAGAACAAATTTAGTAAAACTTTCATTACAAATCAAAATATTTCATTGCTGTCAGTCGAAATCACATTCTATAATTTTAGTTTTATTTCTTTTGCTGAAAACCTAATAACAAAAACGAAGAAAAAATTTAAATATTTTCTGATATATGCCACCAAATATGAGATTTCATTGTTATGAACTTGATAACTTAGTTATACATATTTTAATTTCTGTAGCTTAAAACTAACATTCACAATACTATTTATACTATATTTAGTGACACTACAAAGTTTTCAAATAAGGCATCACGTTAATTCACTTTCTGTTTAAAAAGTATAATAATTATCAACAACCCTAATTAAAAAAACATTTTTCTAAAACAAATTTTCCCTAAAAACAAATAAAAAAATTTAAGAACATGCATATCCATATTGTAAACAACAAAAGCCTAATTTTCCTTTAAATAATAGATTTTTTTATGATTCCCCTGATACTTATAACAATTTGACTGAAAAAAAAAATTATGCTTTTGAACTATGAATTGGTTCAAAGAACTACACTTTAAAGAGTATGTTGTAAGTATGCTTCTACTGTTACATATAGTTTATATCGTGTAAAACGTTTATATCGTTTTATTTTTATGCGACTATTGGCCTACATTATTTTTCTAATTTTGGAAAAAACGTGAGATTTTTATGATTTTCCCCAAAGGTTTTGATATTTATATTGTAGTTCAATTAGCTCTTCCCTGTTTCTCGACTTTTTTACGAGTCGCGATTTCTTTTCCTGGGATCATTTTGTCTGTTAGCTCCTTACTTGTCAAATTTGTATTACCGGTGTGTCTAATAAGGTAAAGAAAACTGACGAAAAAGGAATAATCATGTGACCCTTTCTCTCCCCCCCCCCCCCTGCTACCAAAAAAAAAACATTGTGCGACCCTGAGACACTCATATTGGCAACCAGTGATCAAGAGCACGGTCGATAAAAACGATAAGCTTACAATAATATCAGAAAATCACCCCGTTAGTATAATTCAAATCACACCGTTAGTAAACTTCTATTAATCAGATTCAAAAACACAGCATCAACCAAAAAAACCACACATTTTTTGCTCCGAATTATGAAAATTTCGTTAAAAATCTTGTTTTCAACGGTAGAAATAATGTATCCTTTAACTAACCATTAAGAGTTTATGAGCCTAAATTTAAGTGAGTTGATAAAGATAGACAAAAATTTTACCACAGGAATGCTCTTTTGTTCTCAAACAAGTATTAATATATGAATGCTTCACTATGCAATTTTCTCTGAGTACTCCCATTCAAAGATAAATTCATGGGTAGTGAAATGTAGTTATATACATTATAATTTTCAAAAATTTTGAACTAAACAGTCATAAAAATATGTATATAATTTATACAGAGTATTTGAATAAATATAAAATTATTTTTACTGTAAAGTTATACCTAAAAAAAGTCATTTTCTAATTTTTGCAAGGGAAGTATCGAAGTTAGTTATTTGTAATTAATCTTCAACGTTTTGTTCTTCATCGACAATTATTAAAGGGCTTATAAAATTCTACGTCCAGTAGTGTATAACACCACGAAAATCGGTCATGAAAACTACATCAATATAAATCCGAATTTCCTATATACGGTCAGCTTATTGAAATATGATTGTGATGAGTTAAAATTGATCAACACTGTTAACACAAAGATAAAAAAAAAATTTCCGGGAGAGAAATGAAAAAGAAATTTAAAGAATCGGTTAAAATAATAATTTTTTAGAAAACCTTTACTGTTCAATGAGCTTATAGAAAGACAGATATATTTGTAAAAAAATGCCCTGAATAAATTTAATAATTATCAATAATCCCAACTTAAACATTTTCTGGTACATATTTATAATCTCTTTCTGGTACATTTTCTGGTACATATTTATAATCTCTCAATATAAATCCGAATTTCTTTATATACGGTCAGCTTATTGAAATATGATTGTGATGAGTTAAAATTAATCAACGCTGTTAACACAAAGATTAAAAAAAAAATTTCCGAGAGAGAAATGAAAAAGAAATTTAAAGAATCGGTTGAAATAATAATTTTTTAGAAAACCTTTACTGTTCAATGAGCTTATAGAAAGACATATATTTGTAAAAACAATGCCCTGAATAAATTTAATAATTATCAATAATCCCAACTTAAACATTTTCTGGTGCATATTTATAAATAAATATGTATCTGTTTACACTCATACTTTATTTAAACTTCACTAATACTTCACTAAAACTTCACTAATAGCAGTAACTACCAGTTTTTCTCATTGCCACGCTTGCAAAGAAATTTGTCAATCATGAAGTAACTGATTACATTTTTCATCATGAAAATCAGTGCGGGATTCGAGTTTTTTCATGCATGGCTTTTAACATTAATTTTTATAGTTATTCGTTTGGAAATTTAATTTTAATAGTTATTAATAACTTTTAATATGAAAAAAGTTACCCAGAGGAGAATATGAACGAGGATTTGTTAAAGTTTGGAAAAAGAATTTTGGATCCCCTGGTTTAGATTCGTACATTTGCATCCTTTCACAACATTAGGCAAATTTTCTACAAATTAACCTCGATATTTCAACGTCTTCCGTTTTCGTGCAGCTTATTACTGTCAACCAAAAAGAGGAAGAAATTTTTGCAAACTTCCATCAGACTAACCCCTATTAACTTAGACTTACTCTTTTACCCTATCTCAGCTCTTATACCTCCTTCCCCTCCCCCCCCCTAACTTGGGGCTTTTCGAGGAGGTGGTAAGGAGCAAGTCTCCTTGGAAATGCAGACGATAAGCAGAGCTAGCATCTCCCATTCCATTTCTTCTGCTCTCTTCCTGAAGAAAAACCTTCCCATCTTATTTCGCTCCTCGGAAGAAAAAGAACTCGCTGATGGGGGGGTAGGTGGCGTTGTGACGTCACTGTCATGGCCGCCTGGGAGCAAGCGTCGAGCCTCACATAGGCGGAACTAAACGGGTTGAGAGATCCCGGAAATGGAAGATGAGGTCAGAATCAAAGATAGTGGGCGGAATGGGTAATTTGGGCTCTAGGGATGGGTTTAGAGGAATTAAAACACACTGGGCGTAAGTCTGCTAAGTGTGGAATGCCGTAAATGCTTAGATAAATATCATTAAAATGATAAGTAAGGTTGTTTTCACTTTTGCATAATACCTGTCGAATCTTTGACTGTTTACCAGTTATACGAAATCTAGGATTTAAATGAAGGGTTATTGTATAACCTACATTCATGGATAATTATATATGACAACTATTTATCTCTATAATTTCCCAATCCATAAGTAGCATGGATACTATTTAGCAAATATGTTTTTATTTCATACTAATTTCAAGAAAATTTCAAATTAACGAGCAAGTATTTAAACCATAACAAAACTTTGTAACAATCTCTTAGAAGTGTATTAAAAATTTGATTTTATTATCTTATAATTGATATATATATATATATATATATATATATATATATATATATATATATATATATATATATATATATATATATATATATATATACAAACGGTAATTTAAATATTACTAAACAATAGGCTAAAAATCTTATGAAGAGTGAGAATAATTCTTATCCATTTAGAAGAGAATGATAGAAAGAATTGAGACTAGCTCTCATCTACTTGTTTTTACGTTCTAAAGAAATTAATTTGGCTATTTCTGTCAGATGAGGTCAAAATAACATGAGACTGGGCAGAACTGTGTCGCGCGTCTGCTCAAAATTTAGATGTTAAATTTAAATGATCAGTTTTAGACAACATACGATGGGGTAGTTGAGAAAAATCTCGTCAACTCTCAGTAAATTGCATCATCTTTTGATGATTATAAAGAAAAAAGTGAATAAGAATCATTTTCTCTCACTCCTGGAAATACTGAGGAAATTTTATTCATCTTTAGAATTCATGTATAGGTCGTATTGTATATAAGCTTTTTTCAGCCCGTAAATCTACATGATCAATTTATAAAACTTTTTTACCTAATAACCTAATAATAGGGCTCTGTTAGAGTTCTTTTATAGGTTATTCAGACTAATATAGACACAAATATAAATAATTCCAATAAGAGAGATATGTTATTTTTGTATCAACTGACAGAAAGAACCCAAATCACTTCTCAAGAGGGTAGTACAGAAGTATATGAGAACCATTCTCTTTCCATTAATTTTTGGAAATATTGCAGAAATTTTGATTACTTTCGGAGTTCATCTATTCAAGTAAATTAAACATGTATTTATCTGCCAATGATTCTGCATGATCACAATTAGTACACACATAGGTTGCCTAATAACCAGTAATGATGTTCTCTCAGGGCTCTATTAAAGAGAAATGACAATCTCTATATATAATACAGCTCCGTAACTGACTGAGTGACTGACTAACTGGCAGGTAACGCACGGTCCAAACCGCTGGACCTAAAGAGCTAAAATTTTGCATGGCGTTTCTTCTTATAGTGTAAGGTTAAATTAAACTTTTAAGCCGTTTTTGTAACTTTTTTTAAGTTTGCATTTAAAACAATGATTTGAGGGTTATAAAATTTATATCAGGAGAAAGATCATAAAAATTACTTTAAAATGAAATCTTTTTCGAATCTTTACATTCATTTTCGGATTTTTGGTGAATTTTTAAAGATACATTTTTAGAATTTAATTTATTAAATGCTGATCATGAGGTTTCTTTTCATTTTGTGATACATTAAATTAATTTTGAGATTTTTTTTATAAATATATATTTTTTTGCGTTAATTGTATATACTGACCGTTGCATTTAATTTCAATGTACTCCGTAGCGCAGCACGGGTATTCAGCTAGTATATTATAAACGACTATCGGACAAACTGTTTACTACATAAAACATTCGCCTAGAATGTTCAAAGAGTACAACTTCAGTGATGATTACAGTTTTTGGCTATGTTAGTAAGATGTTGATTGAGTCGGCAGCGGAATTAAAGACATTTGTACTCCAAGTGTCTCTACATAAAAAACTATTAACCAGTAATTTGGGATCACGGCAGAAGTCTTTTTCTGATTCAGTCTATTGAAAAATATCGTGAGTTATTTCTACAGCAAGGCACGCAAGGATATCCAACATGATATGACATGCTATGAATTCGTCAAATGAGAAATTACCTTAAAAGCAGCACATTTGTTCTAATGGGATTTTACTGGATTTTTATTCGGATACTGCAAATTTTTAAGAGTTCATTTAGTTTTTCTTTATCATAATAAAAATATTCTGAAATTTTTGTTACTTTCCCCATTCTTTTTCAGCTAAAATCTTAAAATCTAGACAGTCAAGAATGTCTAGGTTATTCCCTCCTGCAACAGCACAAATTGCTCATGTTAGCTAGCACTAAAGTAAAACCCCATATCTGCTTCTTTTACAGGTAAGTTATCAAACAAATGTAGTCCTTTATGATTTTCATGTGGAATATTAACTATAAGTAACAGAGTCTAGGTTAAGAATCAAATGTGGATAAGTTAAATATCTAAATCAAAGTACATTTTTTAGACATTTTATGAGTAACTAGCCGAATACCCGTTCTTCGCTACGGAGTACATTCAAATTAAATACAACGGTCAATGTATGCAATTTATGCACAAAAAAAAACAAAGAAATATATTTATAAAAAAATCGTAACGGATATTTTTATAGACAAAATAATGTAGAAGAAAATATTCAAATTAAATACAACGGTCAAAGCATGTAATTAATTTGCATGTTTAATATCCGTAAAAAATACTAATTTGAAATAAATTCTTTAAAAACTTCCATCTCAATTAGTCTAGTGGTTAAATTTTATCTTTTACCGTATTTTAATATTTTTTTTCAGTTTATTTCGTTGTTATGCACGTGACGCAAAATTAATTTAAAGTATCACAAAAAGAAAAGAAACCATGTGATCAGCTTTTTTTAATTTAAATTCTAAAAATTAAGCTTTAAAAATTCACCAAAAATCAGTAAATGGAGGTGAAGATTCGAAAAAAGATTTCATTTTAAAGGAATTTTTATGATCCTTTTCGTAATATAAATTTTATAAACTTCATGTTATTATTTTAAATGCAAACTTAAAATACGTTACAAAACTCGCTAAAAAATTTAATATTAAAAACTCTAAGAAGATTTTTCAAAAATCTTTCTTAGTGCACCCCTACACTATAAGAAGAATCGCCATGCAAAATTTCAGCCCTTTAGATCCAGCGGTTTGGTTTGTACGTTATCTGTCAGTCAGTCACGAACTGTTTTATATATATATACCTATCTATCTATATATATATATATATATATAAATATATATATACATATATATATATATACATATACATATATATACATATATATACATATATATATATATATATACATATATATACATATATATATATATATATATATATATATATATATATATATATATATATATATATAGAGAGAGAGAGAGAGAGAGAGAGAGAGATTAAGCATAATCAATCTACATAGTATTACTGATATCTTAAATGTTTGGAAAATTTAATGTTGTTTATGGTATTAAAATAAAATGATACGAAGAACTGGACTATGATCATTACATTTGAAATAATATTGAAAATAAATGTATTTAAATATAAAGGTTTGTTTACGTATTGCGATTCCCGCATAGTAAGAAAAGAAAATGAGTCAAATTACTTTGCATATTTAACATACCCTTTATACTAAATTTTAAAAAAATTACAGGAACAATGAACCTACAAATATACACTTGATCTAATATTTTCTTCAGTATTCAGGTTTTGTATTCATTTTCGAATTTCCATTCGTACCATTCACTAACCTTCATACTTTCATAACATACTCTTTATACTTAATCTAAAAAAAAATACACAAAACATGAATCTACAAATATACACTTAATCTAATATTTTCTTCAATATTCAGGCTTTGTATTTATTTTTGGAATTTCCTTTCATACCATTCACTCACGAGATCCATCAGTCTGTTCCGTTTTCCCGTATATAATCTTCCCAAAACACAGATTTTGATTTTCCATCTTCACATGGAATTCCTCGCCCAAGTCATTCTCTGATTCGCAATTCAGGCGAGTAAATTCACAGTCAAAAAAAATGTACTCAAGTTTTGTCCCATATGAAGTGGAACATTTGACTTTCACCGAAAAATGAAATAGTCAGGATCGTGACAATTTATGTCTGTATATCACGCTACAAATAAGATAGAGTGGTACAATATGTGTTTTCATTCCCTTGTAACTAAATGGATGTTTTTTGTCTTTTCCGAAGCTGGTTGGAGATATTTATTACAAAATATTTTGCTTATATATTTTTGTAATGCTGAGAGAATACAATATGTGTATTCATAATGTACAATATGTCTATTCATTCCCTTGTAACTAAATGGAATTTTTTTTGTCTTTTCCTAAGGTAGTTGGAGCTATTTATTACAAAACATTTTGTATATATATATATATATTTGTGTAATGCTGAGAGACTTTACTTTTTTTAGTAAATTTGTAAAAAAAAAGGGGGGGGAGAGAATTTATAGATTACGATACACCAAAACCGTTTTTGAAATTTATGCTATTATAATAAATAGTAAAGTAAGAGAGTGGTTGTTTTGCAAAAAAATAATAATGAAGATTTTTTTTAAATTTATAATTCAAGCCCGAACAGATACTGGTACTTACGGCTGCAGGAAATGCTCTCATTCCATTGAACACAACCCTAATTTTAAAAAGTTGATATACGCATTTAGCTTATTTTATTACAATGACTCTGAATGTCTAAAAAGAATAGGTAAGAGTCATCTTTGACAGATTTTTAAGTAAAGTCTTAAGGGGACAAAGGAACTTCAGGCTCGATTTTTTAAAATTTTCAATTTTTAATTGTTTATACAGAATGATAATAATTAATATTCTTATACTACATTGAAGACCTTTAGAATTCTAAATAGGGATTTTTTGGCAGAATGATACCTGTTTTTTTAATTTCTTTCAGAAATGCTGACATTTTTCAAAGAATGTCAAGAGAATTTATAGATTACGATACACCAAAACCGTTTTTGAAATTTATGCTATTATAATAAATAGTAAAGTAAGAGAGTGGTTGTTTTGCAAAAAAATAATAATGAAGATTTTTTTTAAATTTATAATTCAAGCCCGAACAGATACTGGTACTTACGGCTGCAGGAAATACTCTCATTCCATTGAACACAACCCTAATTTTAAAAAGTTGATATACGCATTTAGCTTATTTTATTACAATGACTCTGAATGTCTAAAAAGAATAGGTAAGAGTCATCTTTGACAGATTTTTAAGTAAAGTCTTAAGGGGACAAGGGAACTTCAAGCTCGATTTTTTAAAATTTTCAATTTTTAATTGTTTATACAGAATGATAATAATTAATATTCTTATACTACATTGAAGACCTTTAGAATTCTAAATAGGGATTTTTTGGCAGAATGATACCTGTTTTTTTAATTTCTTTCAGAAATGCTGACATTTTTCAAAGAATGTCAAGAGAATTTATAGATTACGATACACCAAAACCGTTTTTGAAATTTATGCTATTATAATAAATAGTAAAGTAAGAGAGTGGTTGTTTTGCAAAAAAATAATAATGAAGATTTTTTTTTAATTTATAATTCAAGCCCGAACATATACTGGTACTTACGGCTGCAGGAAATGCTCTCATTCCATTGAACACAACCCTAATTTTAAAAAGTTGATATACGCATTTAGCTTATTTTATTACAATGACTCTGAAGGTCTAAAAAGAATAGGTAAGAGTCCTCTTTGAGAGATTTTTAAGTAAAGTCTTAAGGGGACAAGGGAACTTCAGGCTCGATTTTTTAAAATTTTCAATTTTTAATTGTTTATACAGAATTATAATAATTAATATTTTTATACTACATTGAAGACCTTTAGAATTCTAAATAGGGATTTTTTGGCAGAATGATACCTGTTTTTTAAATTTCTTTCAGAAATGCTGACATTTTTCAAAATGTTCCATGCACAATCAATATCATTTAAAAGTCTTAAATTTTTTAAATGTAAACTAACCATATATATATATATATATATATATATGTGTGTGTGTGTGTGTGTGTGTGTGTGTGTGTGTGTGTGTGTGTAAGTAACAATAACGCCCCACTGTTATTAATTGTCCTAATTTAAAGTGTATTCTAAATTATCCTTGTTTGAACATCAATAAAGCACAGCCCTATTTCAAAAACGAAATCGAAATAACCGAATATTCTACTCTCTTCAATGCACGCGCGGTAAAGTTATTTTTAGACATAATTCAGAATCCTGTGATCTCGATTCTCCCTTCGAAGTATCATATGACTTTCAACTCATATACCACATGACCGGGGTCAGCCAATTAAAAGAATTCTAAACAGCTAGCGCCCTCACAGTATATAAAAGGTTAAACAGCGATTTTCGAACACTTTCTGTCTATTTCCTTGTCCTGTCCTGGTGTCGTCCTTTTCTTACTTGGCTATCTTCGCGCTATGTATGCTATCGCTGTCCGTTCATTGTGTGGTTTCCAGTATATTCCAACTCCGGCAGTTCTAGGCTAGTGTGTTTGAGTCCTTTGGTCAAGTTGCATATACTTTGATGTCTGCTAAAATGTCCTTCATAATGTCGTCGCTTTGTTACCGGAATAAATAAATCTAATGGACACCATTCTTGCGTTTCTTCTCTCATGTGTCTACATTAAGTGGTATTCCGTATATGACATTCAATTAAATATACGCACTGCAGTCAAGTATTATATTACGAATATAGCTTAAGTCTTAGGCCCTGAATATATAAATAAAAGAGTGGTATCTTTGTATGGGCTTCAGTGTTTTAGTACAAAATTTCAAGCTCAAGTTTAAAACGGAACTCGTGATTTTTAACATAAATATCATAGACTTATATTCTCCTAGTAGATAAATTACAGCATTAAAATTCCTGATAAATGATGTATACCAAGACTTACATATTCATAATTCATAAGTTAATTTGTTCACGTGATATTTTATTCACTATGATCTCACTAAGCACATATTTCAAAAATACCATCCTTCAAAAAGGCTGAACACTTTGATTGATCCTTACCCCGTATTTAGTTCTAAACTGAACAGTGAGGAAGAATCTAATTTTTGAGCGAGTATCTTTCAATATATTGAATAATAAAAAGCATCGTGCTTCAATATATTTCACAACAGATACGAATAATTTGCTATTTATTCTGATAAAGTTTAGTTCTTATAAACTAATCTATGACTTTAAATTTCATCTGAAAAGAAATTTCGGAAAATGTTATTATATTCTGAATATTTAATGGAACGCCATCCATAGCTTAAATTTCAGAACATGAAATATATCTCACAAAATATTTTATTTACTAAAATACCGTTTTTTTATGATCATATTTCCCTTTCAGGGTGCAAGATATACACAGAGGATCTTGAACATTTTCCTATGAATAGTAAAGCAAGCAGAATAAGGAATCAGAAAATTTATCTACAACAATAATTATATTGAATATGAAGCGAAAATTACACTTAAAAGAATACGGCAAGGAAGTGAACTGCGAAAAAGAGAATGCTGAATATTTTTTCCTCTGAATCCCTTGAATAAGATATTTTTTTAAATATTTCTCACCTCACGTATAAAATTTTTTTTGAAATTTTTTTTGAAAAACTTTTTTTTAAACCATTTATAAATTTAATAATATATAATAAGTCACCTTTAAAATGCACATTTTATAATTTTGAAAAATATGTTGGACTGATCCTGTCACCTCAAAACCTGATCATTCAATACAAAAATTGAACCTTCTATATAAAATATATTTTTAATTTATCCTCTCATCAACCGCATTACCCAATTCTGACACATTTTTTAACTATTCCGTATAAGGGAGATTTTCTAAGCCTTTTAAACAATTTACCCAACATTAACTTCCTTAGAATATTATTGTTAAATGAAAGAAATTAAATGACTTCCTTTATTAATCACTACCGTCTTTCTAGCACAGCACTGCATAATATAAATAAAAAATATTGCCTATAACCCCTGAAAGTCGTTTCCCTCAAAATGGGGAATTAGTTATTATCGCGGATATATATATATATATACACTCAAGAGCCAAAACATTATGACCACCCCTACATTTTGCAATGAATTCGCCTGGATGACGTGGAAGGCACGTGATCAGGTGTAAGTGGTATTTAACTGCTGCTGGAGAGTCTGAAGTGGATCAGTGGGAGAGAGTTGCCTCTTCAGATGAATCACGTTTTGTCATTCATCACGCCGATGGCCGTGTCAGGATACGCCGTCTTCCAGGCGAACTGTTGCTCCCTCAATGTACAGTAGGTCATACACAGGCCGGTGTTGGCGGTATTATGCTTTGGGGGACGTTCTCTGGGGCTTCTCTGGGACCCGTGGTTGTGGTAGAGCAGACCATGAATGCTACAGGGTATCTGAACATCATTGCAGACCAGTTGCACCCTTACATGGCCTCTGTTTTTCCAGCTGGAAATGGAATGTTCCAATAGGACAACGCCCCGTGTCACAAGGCTAAATTTGTGTTGGAGTGGTTCCAGGAACATGATGCTGAATTCCAGTTAATATCTTGACCGCCTAACTCACCGTATCTCAATCCGATAGA
>OU015498.1:66377133-66447133 GCA_907164885.2 Dolomedes plantarius | reverse complement strand
TTCAAATTAAATCTAATAGAGCATACTGAGGAATATAGTACAGTTACTATAGTACAATTTGAGGAACATTTCTTTTACTTTATTTTAATTTTTTTGGATAATGTCTAATCGTCTGCCACATTAGAAGGAAAAAAATTTTGTCAATTTATTTCGTTGTTTGAACGTGCCGCAAAATTAGTTTAAAGTATAACAAAAAGAAAAGGAACCACGTGATTAGCATTTAATAAATTAAATTCTAAAAATTAGTCTTTAAAAATTCCCCACAAATCAGAAAATGGAAGTAAAGATTCGAAAAAGATTTTATTTTAAAGAATTTTTTTTTATCTTTCTCGATATATAAATTTTATAAGCCTCATATTATTATTTTAAATACAAACTTTAAAGAATGTTACAAAAACAGCTTAAAAATTTAATTTAAAAAATATCTAAGAAGAATTTTTCAAAAAATCTTTCTTAGTGGACCCCTACACTATAAGAAGAATTGCCATGCAATATTCCAACCTTTTAGGTCCAGCGGTTTGGTCTGTGCATAATCTGTCAGTCAGTTAGTCAGTTACGGAACTATTTTATATATATAGATTACTAAATGCTATGTAATTGACCAAAATTAAATTTACTTGTTAATATTTTCGAATTATATACAGAAAACTTGTAATCTGCGAAATTCTATTTCAAGAATTCAGTATATTTTCTATAAAAAAATAATTCAAAGATAAGCATACAGGTAAATATATTTTAAATGTCACTAATAATTCATGATGCATTATACATGGAACACGGCTATCCTTAGCTTTTCCTTTGTGGCATCTTACAATCCCAATTTAATACGCTTGAAATATTACTGCATGAGATTTTCTCTTTATGAGTATCTCATTATCTGGCCACAGTGCAATCTTTTGAAGAAACATTATGTTCTTATCCATCTATTTCACTTTTATCGTTTCTTTCTCCATTATTACCACAAATATTTATTTTACGCTGAAATAAATAGGGAATGTGTGCATAATTCAACTATCTGGAGTATATTTTTCAAAGATTCCTACTGCATATGTGTTTCGAAGAGGGAATCAAGATGGGTTCTGCCTCGAGATCACTAAAATTATGTTCTTATTTTGACACATGATGAAAGAGTTGCATTCCTTTCTTTACGCCCCCAAAATTCAGTGGAAGTTTCATATCATAAAAAAGGGTTTTATTTTTTATTTGAATATTTTTCAACAGGTTTAGATGAGGTGAAGATGCAGATATAATTTAGGGTTGAAATACGAAAAAAAGATATTAATTATAATTAGTTTAAAAAAAATTTCTGAAGAATGTATGAGGAAATGTCTAGTTGGGTCACATTGTTAATTCTTTGTAAGTAACAAAAAACAAAGAAATTTCACGCTAAAATGTTTTCTCTGGTTGTTTGACGTTAAAAAAATCATAATCATATCTTCTCTAGATGCACCATTTAAGGATTTTACAAGTTAAAATATGAATTTAAACATGAGAAGTATATTCCAGTTCCTACTGCATCTAAATCAACATTATTTTGGGATATATATATATATATATATATATATATATATATATATAGATAGATATATAGATAGATAGATAGATATGTATATATATATATTTATTTATTTATTTATTTATAAATGCATATATGTACATATGTATGTATATATATATATATATATATATATATATATATATATATATATATATATATATATATATATATATATATATATATATACAGTGATTTCCGCTTATAAGAATCACGTTTGTTATTACCGTTTTTGATTCTTCTAAGCGGTTGATTCTTATAGCCGAAATTTAGGTTTTTGGACAGGCACACGCACACCTACATATACATATATTAGATAATTTACCATAAAATACTCTTTAATTTACGTTAATTATCTTTTATTAAAATTATTTTTTATAATTTTGAAAATACAACTTAAATTCTAGACCTATAAGTAGATACACATGATTATAGTAAGTGAAGAAAAAAATCCAATATTTGTTACAACATACCTGCATAACAGTTTTAACATTTCAACTACAGGAATGGAGCAAGGAAAAGTTTTCTATGGTAGTTTGACGTAATGAAGTTTTCAGGAGACTGTTTATACCTCTTTCAATACTAATAGTCTCAGACGCAGATTCACCTTCTAGCTTACGTTTCACAATTTGATAACGTGCTGAATCTACTAATGTCACGTTTGCCTAAGTGATAGTGGACACTTCGCCGAAGATTTATGTGTTTCAGGGTCCAGGAAGCCGCGACCAGGATGTGGGAGGTGGGAAAAAAGAGTCCCTATTTTTGTTTGTCAGTGGAGAAAAGTGAAATCGGACCCGGACGGGTAAAGATGCCCCCGGGTCAAGCTAATAGGACAGTGTTGTGCTAAAGCGTTTAAGGAGAAACTATTATGATATTTCTAACAAAGAAAGGGATGAATTTTACGACTATATTCCATCCCATCTTATCAATCTTTCTTTAAAAAATAAAGAAAGAAAGAAATTCGTGCCTTTTGAGGGTTTAAGTGGCTTTTTTGGAAAAATGAAAGGAAAGCGAAGACTGTCAACTGATTCTTAAAACCGGTGGATTGATTCTTTAAAGCGAAAATTTTAACATGGAAATAATACATTTGTTTTTGTTTTTGCGATATTGATTCTTATAAACGGTTGATTCTTATAACCACTATCACTATAAGCGGTGATTACTGTATATATATATATATATATATATATATGTGTGTGTGTGTGTGTGTGTGTCTATGTATGTATACGTTAAGTATTTATTTCATCATATATGTATAAAGAGTATCAAAGTTGCCGCTTGTATAAAGAGGGAGTAAAAAGAGAAGAATTTTCAATCTGTTGTATACTGCAGAACTTAATTTTTTTTTTTTAATCCCTTCTTTTTCAAATATATCTTCGATGGAAGTCGTGCATCCTACGTGCACAGTTCATTTCAGACCTCCTCCAGCCACTTTTAGCCGATCTAAATTTTGTGGCACAGCCACGAAAACGCAAACCACCGACGAGATAGATCTCCTCCAAAGCCTACAGTGTCCTCCAGTACAAAGCGCGTGACTACTATCGGCTCTTGAGTCACGTCGTAACGACGTCAGCTCTTTTGAAGCAGGGCATAAAGAGAGCAACGTTCTTTAATCCGATATCACAGGATTTTTATTTTTCGAACTCGCAAAAAGGGGCTTCTCTAAAACTAGAGTTTTATCTCATTTCCAAATGGTCAGGATAGTGGACATAAACTATCTTCTAGCCGATGGCACGATAAAAATCTCTAAAGGTATTCAGAATCTGCGTGCTTAGGCTTTTATAAATTTTTGAATTTTTAAGTTGTAATTGTCCGAAGAGTGAGGCAAGATTGTTCGATACACACTCGAATGCATAAAGAGTTTAAAATATCCTTGAAAATTCTAGGCTTATTCTAAAATGAAGCGTGCCGTAATGCAATTTCTTAAATTCCAGTACATAAATACTAAGATTCGAAGAAATATTAAATGCCAAATGATGGACAGTATCAGAAAAAAATTGTCTTTCACCCGTTTTTAATATGTTGCAATTAATTAACGTTTTTGCGAGAAACAGATTAAAATGATAGAACTTGAATGATAGATTTGAACTGAATGGTATTGAATTTCTTGGTGAAAATTTTATATTGTAGAACGGATACGATTGTGAGAAAATCTTTCAAACTGTAAAATATCTTTCCAAATTCGGTGATAATATTGAAAAAAAAATTCATCGATTCATTTTATTAATAGTAACTGGAAATCATTGATTCTTGTGCATGTTATGAATTAAAAATTAGTATTTTTATATTTTGTTTTACAGTATATAAATAAAAATGTATAATTAATTTCCCTATGAGGCATATTTTTACTCAATAGAGACATTAAGTATCAAATTAACTGTAAAATTAAGTTTCATTAGATAGCCATGCTGAAATTTAAAAAATTTGGCAATCAGTAGGCGTTTTTGTGTAAAACAAAGTGAAAAAAAAGCTTTTTCCAGTGAATTGTAATGAAATATTTATGAGTCCTCTAAATGATAGATAAAAATTTAATACCAGAAAAATATAAAAAACTGATTAACAGTAACATGATTCTACAAATAACACATAGATGTAAATATATATTTGTCTCGGATAATTATGTTTCATAAAAAATATTAACTCAAAATTTCACAAGAATTGTTTTTTTCCTTGGTTTTAACCATTCTCAAAATAAGCATAAATAAAACAGCAAAAAGTACTGTAATAAGGCATTTTTAACTCTTTTCCCACTGAAATATGTTTGTTTACCTTTCCCTCTAAATAAAGTATACAAATAAGCAATATTGTTTGGTTATTTGTTTTCTTGCAAAACTGAGTCATCCATTTTTCCATTACATGCGATTTAAACCCAAAAATTTTCTATCCAATGAAACCATGTATATGTTAATACATGACATTTATCACTATACATGAATACTGCTTGGAAATATGCACTTTTGTTTAATATTAATATACTTAAACCAGCTACAATGCACGGTTTTATTTCAATATGTAAACGTGTTTCAAACATCTGGGGATACAGGCCTTGTATCCTCCGAAGAAAATTCATTCAAAATGTAAACAAAGTGAACTGAGTCCAATTATATTTAAGTTCTGGATTCATATATATTCACATCATGTAGCCTTAGAGATATCACGCTGTTGATTTACAAATTTGAAAATAAGTATTATATAAATATTTATCAGTCAGGTTATTCCTCTTAATGCCCGTTTTATGTTAATATACAATGGTGGTACCGAATATCTGTTATTTAATACTCATTAATATTTATGTAAATATCCCATCAACTATATATGTCGCTTTCATAATATCGTAGGCAAACGAAATGTATTCGCATATCCTGTGTATTATTTGAGTACTTATTCATAAACTTGTTTTCTAGAATACATTTTAAAGATTTGTAGAGAGTTATTGCTTAGATCTTTCAACTTTGTTCCAACGTATCAAATAACTTATGTTGTTACATTGTAGCATTATGAGGTATAGAAAAAAATCCATGTCTGTTTATGTATATCATGCACGCTTTCTATTATTTTCATTTTTAATGTATGTTTGGGGAGGACGATACATAGTAAATATTGTTTCCACCATTAAACCAGGATACAATAATGGGGAATATTTTTTTGCAGCAGCATTAACTTACAGTAACACAACCCCATGACGGATTCATATTTGTGCTCTCTCTTAAGTTTTCCTATTTTTTTGTAAGTAATTAACGTTAATAAATTAAAACTTTTATGATAACCATTTCAAATACTATTTAAAAATTAACATAATTTAAAGGAATATTTTTTTAATGTTATTATCACCAATGTTTAAAATTAAACAAATCATATGAGCCTATATCACACTCTTTAATTACTATGAATAATATTTTTAAGAATTGAAATATATAAGAAACTTGCGTATCTAAAAGAGTTAATCCAAAACAACATGCAAAATTAATCCTACATACCATATTTGGCCTAAAATAATTTTATTTTCCTTAGTTTGTTATTAGTTTAAACACACACGCATATATATATATATATATATATATATATATATATATATATATATATATATATATATATATATATATATATATATATATATATATATATATATATATATATATATATATATATATATATATATATATATATATATATATATATTTATATATATATATTCATATATATATATTTATATATATATATATATATGTATATATATATATATATGTATATATATATATGTGTGTGTGTGTGTGTGTGTGTTTGTTTGTTTGTTTGTTTGCATGTCTGCGTGTCTGTATATGTTAAAACTTAATAAGAATGGATTAGCATGCAACTGAAACAAATTAAGTTTGTAAATAAAGTTTCGAGATTAATTATCAGATATTTGACATAATTTTATCACTATTTTTATGTACTTATGTTTTTTAACTTTGTTGATTATCTCACATTTGACATTTTATATAACTATTATGGTTAGCTCTTTAAGTCCTGAAGTCTCTTGCAAAAACTTCGGAATCATTAACTAAAAAAATTATACTGGAATATTCATTTAAATATTTCAATTTTTCATTTTAAATATTTCAGTCGAAATGAGCGTATTAAAGATCTGGGTTAATACGCTCATTTCGACTCTGTTGTTTCCTCTGTATTTTATTCTAATAATGCAACAGTAGAAAAGGATATTGTTGCAAAAACATTTTAAATATATGAAGTCAAATGTCAATATTTACAAAAGTAAAAAATTGAAAGATTAATTTTTTTTGCTTTTAAAATGTCAATGATTATTAAATATATGTACTGTTAACCATTTTATCATCTATTAATAAATAAATAAAACCATAATGCATTTAAAAGGCAATATTTGTTTATTTAAGTATGAAAGCCTTTCGGTTCAACATATTAAGTGTGAGAAATTATTGTTTCAAATGTAAGTAAAAAATAACGGCTAAGTTTTCTCACAAAAATAACTAATTACTATGCTTTTTGTTAAAAAAACTAAAAAATTAGATATAAACTAATAAATACATTGCACTATGTCTCTTTTCTAACGAAATTTGTAATTTCGGTGACTAAACAAAATTTATAATTTATTGGTACTTTTTTCCATATTACGAAACAGTAAATAATTTTTAAAATATTCAAGCACAATGATAAATTCCAGTAAATACATAAAAATAAAAATTTATATATATTAACTATTGAAATGAAAAAAAAACACAGAATAAATCATGCATAATGGCATAATTATAATATATCAATAAAATAGAATTAAAATGGAAGTCAATAAATTAAAAATTCCAATAGAAAATATAAAAAAGAAGGGAAAAACCTAAACAATAAAAAAAAGTGTAATGAAACAAATACTTACTTTAATGAGTTTTGTAGTTATTCAGTCTTTTATCTTCATTTTCAACAGCAACACATGGACATACGAACAACAGATGATTAACGTCACATTTCTGCAATGAGATTTATGTACAGATATTTACGACCACAGTTTTGAATTGATTGTATTTACAGTACATAAATTGCGAATTTTTTCATGAATTATTTCAGAAAGTTTTAAATGTTCAACATTAAAAACACGAGCTAACAAACAACATGAACTTCATACAGCTTGATTTTCTATGATTTATCTAACACCAATATCTAATGGAGATTTCTTCTTTTTACATTGTACACGAAAGTCTATTCAGAGAGTTCTATTCAGTTTATGATTTTAACAACAAACAGTAATAAATATGTACAGCATGTTAAGTATAGAATGAACAGTTAATTTTAAGCTAATCTTGAAAAAGTGCAAACTTCTATTAAAGGGCTCAGTGGGTCTTAAAACTGATCTATTTATACATCTTCATTATTTAAATTTTCTGTACACTGCCATAAAATTTGCAGCTTCTTATTTAAGAAATTTTGCAGTTATTTTTCGTTTAAATTGGTGATGCCTATTCATGATCATTCTGTTATAAGTAGTTTGGCTTCCATAACTTATTTATTTTTTATTTTATGGAATATTTTTATACAAAAAGAGTCTTTCCAGTTTTCAGTAGTGTATAATAGAAAATGACTTCATATAATCGGGTCTATGATAAATAATGAAATTGTTAATCACACAGCAATTATAACTAAAACAAATTCTTAGCTTCATTTTTGACGAAAACCCATAATATTATTAGCAAGAGAATTGTTGTTGTTGTTTTGAGGAGAAAAAAAATCTACAAAATATTCAGTATAAGAACCCTTTTTTGTTTTTGTTTTCTATATTTTCGAACCTCTTAAACTTTACAGAAAATTCTTCATTTCTTCTGAAGCAAATAACGTTTCAAAACAACACTAATGAAATTATTAAACTGCAATATGGCTCTATCTCTAGAGAAAATTCATTCTATAATTTCTGTTTCAGCGTTTAGTAAACAACAAATATCTTCCAGATGTACTCAGGCATTGAAAGAAAATAGTTTCAAATCCCTTATTCTCCTCTTTATCATAGATTATCAAAGGATTATATTCGTGTCATGAGCAATTGATTTCAATGTTACCAAATAACAGTCATTTTATTCCTAATATTATGACAGACGACGATTCGCTAGATGTTAAAATCTAACATTTTTTCTTGCAATACAGGAACTCAAAACTAATACCCAGAGATACGAAATGCAAACTTTTCTAATCCCTATAGCTTGTTTGACGATATGATGCAAATACATTAAGCTACTGATACATTTTTAAGCATTTATTGCGATACAAACTCTCTTTTTTCCATCCAAATATAAATTAGTTTCTAAGCCTTGTTTTTCTTTTGAAATAATATAAAAACCATTCAGTCCTAGTTTTAATAAAGGAAAGCTAAAGAAGCCTTTTTCTCGTTTTAATTTTAGTTCTTAAATCTACTACAGCTATTTCAAGTTTCCAGGGTTCAAAGAGAGCAATTGTTTTGAAAATGTAAACAGCAAAACAATTATCTTAATTTTCAGTTTCGATATCCATATTGCATCATATTACATATTTTTCTATTACTTTAAATACTTTGTATAATATAATATTCTTTCATTATTCTTAAATATTCTTCATGTAAATTAATATCATAAATTCAAGCCTTAATCAATACAACGAATTGACTAATTTTTTCTTATGCATCTGGAATTTGAATGAACAGTTTCACTAATCTTTGGTTACAAATTTCCTAATTAAAAGTCTCTGTTAGTCATGCCCTGTATACTCTCATATTTCTTCATATTTTTTCATTTTCCATCATATTTCTTCTTTCTCTGTATTTTGTTCCAATTAATTTCAAAGACATTTTTGAGAAAGCATATTCTGGCATATTGAGATTTTAAAACTGATAAGCATTTCAACCAGATAGATTTTGCCCTATTTTAATTATGTTAACTTTGTATTTGTCTTTTCAACAATTTTAGGAAAAAATTATTATGCATTCATTCTTTATAGGTCAGATACTTGAAGATTATTCTACATTTCCTCATCCATTTTTGTTCTTTTTCCTTATTTTCTAAGATTGTGTTCTTCACTTCATTTTATCTTATTTGATGAAAAAATTCCTTTATCCCAACTTTAAACGATAAGTGACATTATTTTTTTATATCCATATATCCAATTTAATACAATTTAGTGTGTTTTTTAAATCAGTCGTTAAAGAATTTTCAACTGGAGCTTCATTTAAACTCATTTCCTTCTGCTTATGCAATGATATAAATAAATTTGAATTCTAAAATTTTTCATCCTTTATGTTCTTTTAGACTTTACATTAATTATATCTTCATAACTGTACGTTATTAATAGTTTTTTCCAAAAAAGTAATAGGAATTAATTCATGACAAGTGTAGTTATAGATCATTTTAAAAATTATTCTTTACTAAGACTTTTTATAATAGGATAGATGAATTAGTATTGTCTGAATGTCCTTGAATTAGTATTGTCTGATAGCCACAGTTGAATTATTGAACCTCAGTCATTGCTGTTTCAGTTTAGGAGGATGTCTAAATAAAGTAAGGTATATGATCCATCCAAACTCAAAATTTTATAGATTCTTCAGGGGCATAGAAAGCTAGGATTTCAAATAGGCCTTAAGTAAATAATTAATTCCAGTTTCTTTTAACTAATTCTTGTCATTAGGCAACATTCTCCTTAAACAAAGAAAACAATACTTTTCTTCTTGTTAATTAATATCTTCAAAGCAGAACGTTCCTGGAGAAAAAATAGCTATACATTAAGTATTTAGAAACGTTTGTTTATGGTCTTCATCGACATTTTATTTCTACAGCTTTTCCTGTGATATGGCTTTCCATTTAGAATTATGAATGACCTCAATGACAAAGATTCCAATCTTGACTGATATTTAATATTCTAAATACAGGGTAATTCTTCTGATAGCTAATTAATCTTCCTTTACTTCTTTATGAGCAAACTATAAAGTTATTCAGCTCTTTAGGGTGTTCTATTTCAACATGTCGAAACTTTAAAAAAGCTTAATCTTCTTTGTGGCTTTCTTGCATAAATAGTACAGATTTAGATAACTCAAGTCTTGATACGATGAACTAAGAATTGTTAACTATTCAGTTTGATTAATTTAGTGTCTTTCTTCATCCATTGTAAAGGAGTTTGCAGTTTGCCTTAGTATTCAAATTTCTTTGAAGAGTATAATTTTAATTCAAACTTGCAAAGCTTCTTAGCTGCTTTAAAAAAAACCTCTTCTTTTTTTCAGATTTAACTGTATATTCTTTCTTTTCTTTGATAATAAACCTATTCAATCTTCGTTTTCTTGAAATAATGTGGTAAAACTTGTCTTATCCTTGAGCATGAGAGTCTATTATAACCCATATGCTTCTATTTCCAAAAATTGTATTTTCCTGGAGGCGCTTAATTTACACTTAAGACTGGTAAAAACAAAACTTCTTCACTTCATGAATTTCACTTAGCTTGGCATTTCACGCCAATAAATCAGTTTCTGTAAATCAGCTTCTGTTTTCTTTAAATATAGTGTGTACAAGGGAAAATGTCCAGTTGTCATCAATTCTGAATAGTTACGAAAATCCTGGACACAAAATGGTGATAGAAAAGGTAGCTTTCCATCCTAAATAGTGCCTTGCAGAGGATTCAATATCAGTACCTCATATTATGTTCTTCAGGCATGCTGAATGAGAACTATGTTCGGCGAAACAGTAATACTTGTAGGTACAGTAAAGAAACTCGAAGGTATA
Organism: Dolomedes plantarius; assembly: GCA_907164885.2. NCBI lineage: Eukaryota > Metazoa > Arthropoda > Arachnida > Araneae > Dolomedidae > Dolomedes > Dolomedes plantarius. Next base: position 66,436,339 of record OU015498.1, on the reverse strand, counting down.
GAGGGATGGTAAAGATATCTTCACATCTTGATTTTGGCCTTGTTTGGAGTTCCAGGTCATAATTAAGGTTATATAGCATAGTAAACGAAATGGCTTGTAGAGATAGAATATCTTTCTTGGTGTTGCAGGTGAGGAGTTCTGTGGAATAATCTGGAAATGCCCCAAAAAATCTTCTTATCTTGACTTTAGTCTGGCTGAGGTTTCCATATTAGGACCAATTTAGTAAATAAAGTGGATGAAATGGTGATCAGTGAAACGATAATTTCTCACAATTACGGCTACGATACTGTGAGCTGGGAACAACAGTGAAATCTTCATAGCTTCAGAACTAAATCTTGATAGGAATTTCTCTTCAGTAATTCAGCTTCTTCGTTCTAAACATATTTCTTAAAAAAGTGATCCATCAAAAACAGTAATGCATTACAGTTACAGTCACGAAACGTTCAGTCATTGCGGTCGCAGTTCCAAAAAAAGAGAAAAAAACCAGGAGCCTTAAGTAGTCATAGCCGTTCGTATCATTCTGAGGACACCGTCAGAGCCCAATTCCAGCGCCATTTTCCTTCATCAGCAAGAGGATCATGCGTTCTTAATTCTTTCACCTCATTCAGCATCGCCTCTCTTCCTCGTCTAGCCTCATGCTTCCAGCAACGATCGAGCGACGCCATTCCTGTGCTATTTCAATGCAATTCTTGCTTCAATGTATCTATCTTTTCATTGCGCTTTCCAATCCTTTACCCAGATTCGAGTAAGTACATAATCTTCTCAAAATGGAATGCGTAAAAAATTTTCCTTGTGTGAATCCTCGGATTCCAAAAGCCAGAAGAAGCCTCCCCGTGTCGGGAAAAGAGGCAAGAGAACGCGCTGCCTCTTAGAATCCCACCCGGGAAGCCGAAGAGCGAAATCCCAGCAGCATCACTTAGCAGCTCTCCCGTGTACTTAGATGGCCTTCTCTGATTGGATATGTGTGTGTAATTACTGCTATCGATTTTGTCACGTGGCAAGCCTTGAGTCTTTTGTTCTTCGCTCATTACATTATAATTCTTTTTCCCTCACCCCCCCCCCTTACTCCCCGAACTCTCCTGCTACGTCATCAGCTCTCTCCCACTTTGCTCCAAACTACCGCAATTAAAGATGTGACACATTGGAGGGTGGAGGGGGGTTGGAGGGGATAAGTATTTCTCTCTGTAAAGTAAGTATGAAAAAATGCTTGGATGACCTATTTTCCGATCTCCATTACCATGGTAACAACATTTGTTTTAATGAGAAGGACCCACTTGGTTACCATGGTGACGGCAGCCGCAGAGGGTAGAGATAATTAAAATATATTGTAATTTTTAATGAGAAACGCCCTTAATTGGGAGGTTCTGTTCATAAATAATTATCACATTATATTTTAATTTATGTATGTTTTTTCGCCAAAAATTTCATGACCTTTTTTCTCTTTGGAATAAATAAACTCCTCAGCTGTTATCTGGCTAATACCGCCATCAATACAGAGGAGAGTGACTTAAATCGTTTTGCCTCCTATCGGGTTTCTATTCAAATCAAATGAGGTTTATACGTTTATTTATCTAATAACTTAAACATTGAAAAAGTAAGAATGCACATCCAAAGGAAATCACTATAATGACAGATTACGAATGTTTCAGAGATATCACGATACCGATATCTACCTTGAGAGTTTCTTATTTTTTGTTTTAACACCAAAAAGGGAATATAGGTCAAAACAATTTCATTTCAGAAAAAAATGTATAGAAGGCATAAAATTTTAATTGATTTAAATCTATTAAATCTAATCATTAGCGATTTCATTAACACAATAGCTACAATTTGTTTATTGTTCAGTTTAATAATAGAATAATTGAATTCTATTTTTAAATTCTCAAGATCAGTAAATAATTCAATAATTTAATATTTGAAGTTCATTATTAAATTAATTACTGAAATATTTTACCTCCTATTGGATTTCTATTCAAATCAAACGAGGTTTGTAGGTATATTTATTTATCAATTTATACATTGAAAGAATAAGAATGCACATTAAAGGGAAGCCCCTATAGTGACAGATTACGAATGTTTCAGAGCTATCACAATAGCAATATCTACCTTCAATTTATTATTCTAACACCAAAAAGGGAATATAGGTCAAAATAATTTCAGGTCGGAAAAACAAGATATAGAAGGCATAAAACTTTAAATGAATTCAATCTATTTAAATCATTAGCGATTTCAATGACACAATACCTACGATTTGTTAATTGTTCAGATTAATAATAGAAAAATTGAATTCTATTATTAAATTCTTAAGTTCAATAATTATTTCAATAATTTAATAATTCAAGTTGATTATTATTAAATTCTTAATTTCAATAATTCATTCAGTAATTTAAAAATTAAAGTTCACTATTAAATGCTTAAGTTCAATAATTAATTCAATAATTTAATAATTGAAGTTGATTTTTAAATTAGTTACTGTACATTATTTATAAATATCTAAAAATCTTTCAAAGCAAATTAAAATTTAACAGTGTCAAAGTATAAAACATGTAAACGAAACATTATATTACTAAATATAGAAATATAAGTAAAAATATCTAGAGATCTATCAATATATTGAAATATATAAAATATAGCGGTATATAAATCCTTAAAATCACCTTATAAAGAAATAATAATGTTTTTAACTATGCAGATTCATTTAAAGAATTATTTATTTCAACAAAACAGTTTCGATTTTCAAATTATGGGATTTAACAATTTGATAATGGAGTTCAATGGTTTACTAATTTTTTTTATTTATTCGTATCAAAAATAACCTGGTGAGAAAGGAGATATATTTTAACTGAGTCAAAATTTTAAATATTAATTCGCCCACTGTTAAAGTATTTTGATGTATTTAAAATTATCAAAATAAAAAATAATTGTTATCGTGTGTATGTATAATTGCTCAAGCATGTTTCAAAACTTAGAACAGCGTGGGAGAACCTAAAAAATTGGATTTTTTAAAAACTTGTTTGCTTTGTACACTTACTTTTCAGCAATAAAATTTATTTGTTATATACTTTTAAAGCAAATCTAAGTGGTAGTTCAAGAACAATAAGTAATACAATGAACGACTTACAGCAAAATTTTTATATACAACAAATCTTGTTCGAGATTACACAAATCTAATAATCTAACTTATCATCATTAAGGCTGCTGTGTATTAACCCTATTGGATTCGCTCACCTCAGTATTAACCTATGGAGAAAAGAAATTTTACACCTTGGGAAATTTCTCGTTTTAAAAAAAATGCAAATAATATTTTTTAATTTAAATTATTCTGGAAATAAATCTGGTATAGTGTGTTTTAGACGCTCATCAATTCCTTTGGTGAATGAAATTTATAAATTGAATCCTTTTAAAATGTGCAGAAAAGTTCAGGATATCTGAAAATACTATTTTTATTGGATTATCAGCATTTATGTAGCTGTAAATAGTAGATAAATTTTCTCCGTAGGTCAACATTGAGGTGAGCGAATCCAATAGGTTTAGTACACTTGATGCTTAGATAAAGCAATGGAAACCACATCTTAGGTTTTAGATTTTACTAGTACATCACGAGAAAAAAGTTTGCATTTAGTTTTGTATATTAATTCACATATTCATCAAATGCTAATTTTTCGAGATAACATTTGGTGATAAATGCCAGGAATTTTTTTACAACTTTTCTCGTTCAAAAATAGATGGTTTGATAAAGGGGGAAAATATCTTTAAGCACAAGGTTTATAATCTACAAAAGTCAAATATGCCATTCCAGCCAACAATATGATCATTTTTGTTTACAAACATCGAGGTTTAAAGTTTTGCTCTCATAACAAAATTCGAAATTGAGGCAGTTAGGGATGTAACAATTTTATGTTTCGAAGGATGTTGAAGAAGGTTGTTAAACATAATCACAAGCCTGTTTGTAAATGCTCTAAAAGTCGGACAAATCATGATAAATACATCTGATGGGTGCATACTTCATGTGAATGGTCAGGCCACTGATTTTGGTGTCAGCATGTCAAAGGTTTTTCAATATCTTTAGAAAAGAAAATAATTAGGTTTAGGATAAATTAGGTATTTTCCTGAACGTAAAATTAGCAACTTGATATTTTAAATATTACTTTTGTTAAATTTACAAAGAATACTTTTAATTTTTCAGACGTTCTTACATTTGTTTTGAATTTGCTCTCTATATAAAAAAAACTTAAGAAATCGTTTCAGAAAAACAGGGGTTAAGTATGACAATGTTTTCAGTACGAGTAATTTTGTTTTCATAAATCAAAATGCTATGTGGTTCAACTTAAAACGATCTTCAGGCATATGCTTAACACTATGAATGATTAAAGTAAACAGCTGTAAATATATTTCTAAAATATTTTCCAATAAAAAAAATGTCTGGTACGCAAAAAATACCCAAAATTAATATAATTTTTTTATTATTTATCCTTTGGAAAGGGAATATTTGGTTAAACTTCAATAAAATGGAAGAAGGGGATAATTTATACTTAAGTTATTTAAATATGATATAAATAAAAACAGAACATGGTAGGAGGTTATCATAAAATTAAATGAAATGCAAACAAGTATAATATACTAATATATCTCGACACTCTTAAAATTGCACCTATAACACAAGTACTTAAAACACAGTCAAATTAATCAGCTTGCGGGATCTTTCATTTCAACAATCAAATTACGAACAGTAACTTAGAGGCCAAGGTATGATTTATAATAACAATAAATGTCATCTCAATCTCAAAATCTTTTAGCAAGAAGATATAAGCTTGCCACAATACCATAGTAATAAAGAAGTCATTTATATATTATTTTAAAACGATGCATTTAACAGAAAATTTCACCTGAAATTTAATCGATTTTTGAAATAAATTTCTGACGTCTTATCTTTGAATATATATATATATATATATATATATATATATATATATATATATATATATATATATATATATATATATATATATATATATATATATATATATATATATATATGTATGTATGTATGTATATATATATATATATATATATACATATATACATACATGCATATATATATATATATACATATATATATATATATATATATATATATATATATATATATATATATATATATATATATATATATACATATATACATACATGCATATATATATATATATATATATACATATATATATATATATATATATATATATATATATATATATATATATGTATGTATGTAAGTATGTATATATGTATATATGTATATATATATATATATATATATATATATATATATATATATATATATATATATATGTATGTATGTATGTATGTATGTATATATGTATATATATATGTATATATGTATATATCTATGTATATATATATATATATATACATACATATATACATATATACATATATATATACATATATACATACATGCATATATATATATATATATACATATATATATATATATATATACATATATACATACATGCATATATATATATATATATATACATATATATATATATATATATATACATATATACATACATGCATATATATATATATATATATACATATATATATATATATATATATATATATATATATATACATATATACATACATGCATATATATATATTTATATATACATACATATATATATATACATAGATATATATATATATATATATATCTATGTATATATATATATGTATGTATGTATATATATATGTATGTATGTATGTAAGTATGTATATATGTATATATATATATATATATATATATATATATATATATATATATATATATATACTTATTTATTTATTTATTTATTTATTTATAGAAGAATTGCAATCACTTATGTTGTAGCATGGATAGTTTGTCTTTAAACATTTGACACTAATAGCTCATAATGTTATTCCTGTCTCTTTCTATAATAATATATAAATTTTAGAATAATATTTATTTTTTACATTATCTGTGTTAACAATAATGTTTTCTTTGAATCATTTCTCCCAAAGCCATAAACTCCAACATTTACATCATCACCAAGAATAACTTCGCTTAAAAATTCCACGTATGCAATCCTTAAAATTATTCAGATTGCTATTATTACTTTTTACAACTCTTATTATCCTTCATTTCGTTTCTTATTGCTGTCCGTGGTATTAATAACATACTTTATGCAAGGTTTTCCTGAAAACCGTAAAATTGTTTCTTAACACCATCACCTTCTAAGTAAACATAATTTTAAAACTTTTTATAAGAAAAAAAGGGGGAATACAACGTATTTCATAAGAGTGCAATTTATTATATGTCTGTAGCAAACATAAAAGTCGCAGCGAGGCGTAAACAAGATCAAAGCTTCCCAAATTAAACTCAGAAATCGGAAAACCTCCAAATCCTGTACTTGGGCTTTCTTGCAAGTTCAATAAAAAGCTGGCTTTGCAGCAAAGTAAGCATTAGCCTTTCTATTGCTCCTTTCTGTACCCAAATCTCGGCAATCCTACCGCGCTGTATTATCTATTCTTGGGCCAAAATACGGGCAGAAAATGTCATTTTTCAACTACAATTTTAGAGTTTTCTCATCTAGCTTTGTACCATAAATGAATTATTTAGCCCAGAGTTTTATATTTTCTTGATAAAATAACCGGAAAATTGGGTTCCAGACCTTTTTTAGTTACGTTATCAAGGGAAGAAGCAATAAAGGTTCCGTATTTTGTGTTTTCTTGCCTCCATTCTGGTTGGTTTATCCAAAAGTAAACTTCTTTTTAACGCGAAAACATTTTACTGCATCCTTGAGGGGTTTCTATTCCGAATAAATAAGGATTTTGCAAAGACTTCTATTACTTCAATGTTGAAATAAAAACGAATCTCGAATGAATAGGATACCAAAATCAAAAATACGGAATAACTAATAGCTGAGTTTTTGATCAGGGCGCATATTTTATTTCGCTGTAGACTCAGTCAAGAATATAATTTTTTACGTGCCTAGGAAAACATATTTCACCATGCGGAATTTTAATTTACGACTGATTTCACTTTTTGAAAGATTTTAAGTAATAAATGATGCTAAGGATTCCTATTTTTGCATATTTTTCTCCTATAAAACGTACAGTTATATATATATATATATATATATATATATATATATATATATATATATATATATATATATATATATATAATATTTTGAACTCTATATAAATGTATTTAATATCGATGAAATTCTTCCTTTATTATTACTTTGATAATATTTTTAACGTGGGATTTATTTTACTGCCTTCATTTATACATTAATAAACACTGAAGAGATAACAAAATAAATTCGAAATTTTTAACTGAGATGAAAATATTCTAAATTATGAATATTTGAAAGTTATCGTCTAGAATTGTATATGCAACTTGCATAAATAATTTCATGTTCAAATTTTTACAATTATTTTACCTACTTCTGATTTCAGTGTAACATATCTTCCGATTTCAGATAAACGCACCAAACATAATACAATACTGGAGTTATTCAGAATTTAGAAGAAGCACAGGGGAAAAGAGTGATTTAGTTGCTTTAAATCTTAACTGCTTTTATAAAACTAAAGTCAATTCATTTCTGAACTAAGTTCATTTTACATTTAACTCTTTGTTGGAATTGTGTATAAAATTTTTGACGTTGCTTATGCAATATTATTTTAAAACTTTGGATGAAATTAAAATATGACATTATTTGCGATATTACTGAAATCATTTGAATCCAACGGGAAAATATTACATGTGGTACTTTTCCTATAAAATAAAACCTTTCATTGTAAATTTCATTCTTTGCGTTAGTCACTGTAATAATCAGTCAAAATTAAATGTCCTAACCAAAGTTAAATGAAGAAATCAGTAGGTCACCAAAACGCTCTTACTCAGTCTCATTCTGATAATTAATTATGCATCCTCATTGAAATTAAATAATGCATTTGGTATAAGGGATTTACTCAAAGAAGATCATCACAAAAAGTAATATATTATTACAGTTAGATAATAAAATAGGACTAAAATAATCAATAAAGTAAAACTGATTTTGCTATTTCAATAAAGTTAAATAATATTAACTTGGGAACCCTACCTATTCTTATATGTTAAATAAGAATTTTTTGAAAATTTTTATAATTTTCTTACAGCATTGTTTTAAGTGGACAGTACATCCTTAATTCGGTCAAAAAATCGATTTTTTTTTGGTTTGTTTTCTATGTTAATTGAAACAGGGATTTATTCTAAGTACCACTGCGATACAAATATTTTTTGTGATACGACAATTACATCATAAGATATTAAAATAATTCTGATACATCCAAATAGTGATTTTTATACAAACTTTTAACTTTAAATGCATTTATCTCAAAATGTGATTTTCTTACCTTGCACGCATGATATCTCAAAAACTATTCGAGATAAATGCTTCAAATTTTCTACACACGTTAATGTTAACCTTCTACATAAAATGATCTTAAAGCTTAAAGTTATCTTACGTAATAAAAAAATTTACAAAAAGATTTATGAGAAAATTTTTATAAAAATTTTTTTAACAAATTATTAATTATAAATATTAAAAATAAAGGTAATTTAAAGGTTTTAGGTCAACATGTTAAGCTAAATGTTTTCTTTAAATTAAAGTGTGTTTCATGTTAATAAATTAAAATTAACATCAGTTATCATGCACGCACAGTGACAAATAGTAATTTTGAAAACAGAATATAACATGCTACTTAATTAAGTTTTTCTAGTTTATTAAAATAATTTACATCAATCTAATATTTTTTGTGGCAATAAATTATATTTAATCTAACAGTTCAGAAATTTCCAATAAATTTGCTCCATTGGTTAAATTGTTAAAAATTATGAAAACTTCAATATTTCAACATTTTTAGCAAGTCAAAGGTGTTCTGTCCCTTTAAACATTCAGTATCTCCAAAATATAATAGTATGAAATTACTAAAACTGTTTTTGATTTGATTTAAATACATCCAATAATATTGGACGTATTATACTAAGAAAACAAAATCCTCTCCAATCGATTGAAACAAATTTTGCATCGGTAATTTGATATAAAAGTCAGTTAACATAAATTATTCTTGCTACGTGCAGTTTTCATGAATTCATAATCTAATTGGTCACAATAAGGTAAATACATTATGTATATGTTTATTAAGAAAAATACCCACGTTTCCTTATTATAAATTTATTTAAAAATTTAAATTATATATTTTTGAATACTGCTGAAAAAATTAATTGATCATGTGTACACATATGTACACGTAGAAATTAATACAGTTTAACTCTTGCATAAGTAAGGGGATTGGTTTGAACATATAATATTTTTTTAAGTATTACTAATTCCCCTAATAGTTGCCGTGTTCTGTGTATGGATCTGTCATGTAACGCTTCCGGAGTGACTGCTTCAAAAATATATCAGCCTATGGCATCCATTTTGTTTTATGAGTTAGGCTTAACAAGTTAAAAGTAAAGTTCAAAAAGATTATTTGCTATCTAAACCCAAATAATTTTAATTAAAACAACGTAATATCGACACAAATCAACTTTATTTCGATATTTAGACGGCTGTAATACAAGTATTCATTTTATATACTCATAACTTGAAAATGTAAACACGAGGGAGTCATTCATTCGCCGTGATTCATTCACCGTCGTTAATTTAAGAAAAATTGAATCAGAGAATCTTCTCCACAATTAAACAGTTTTTCCTTATATTATTATTTTAATATATATATATATATATATTTTAACCATATAATATATATTTTTTACCAGATATTATAATAATGTCAAATTTAGTATTTTCGGAAAGTTGCAAACTTGACGCATGCGTAGTGATATGTTCAAAACTGTGTACGGTAGAAATGACTATTTCTAAATTGCCAGCACACGTGGCTTTCATGTGCTCACATATGGCTTTCATGTGATTTTTCGTAAAGCATTCTATTCGATGATAGTGTTTTAATTTCTGCTTAATATTTACTTTTAATAGTACTTTTATAACGGTTTGTATTCTATTTGATTTTTTATTTAAACAGTGTGACGTAACATATCGTCCAGCCTTTTTTTTTTTAATTTCGTAACGTCTGAATGATTATATTTGGATGTAAATTTCAAGCTAAGTAACTGAATTTAACATTTTAATTGTTTTTAATTGAATATTTATTTGCTTAAAATTGTTCTTTTGTTCATACCGATTTTTTGTAAAGCATTCTATTACAATGATAGTGTTTTTAATTTCTGTTTATTATTGTATTTTTGCACGTGAGTAATTTGTATAATTTTTTAATCTGATTTTCTTTAGTCTATATATTTTATTTTTGCTTAATATATTTATACATAGCATAGTTATACCTGTATATAGCGTAATACATGAATATATATGAATATAAATTGAAATAGAATGAATTAGATTGTTAAATTTGAATTTATTCTTATTTATTGAAATAGACTGCAAACAATTTTTTGCCCGTGAGTAATTTGTATGATTTTTTAATGTGATTTTCTTTAGTTTATATATTTTATTTTTGCTTAATATATTTATACATAGCATATTTATAGCATATTAGTTAGATTGTGCAAGTCGGATTGAAAAATCCGAGATAATCATGCTTTTTTCCCAAGAAGAAGGACCTTTTTTTTAATTATAAACTCGGATTATTACATTTTTAATTATAACATCGGATTGAAAAACAGCTAATATTCTGTAAAAATTTCTAATATTTTAACAAGATTATGAACCTTTTTTATTATTATTGGAACTGCTCAATAATTTACCTTCAAGTTTTGACAGGTACTATCTAGTGAATAATATTGGTAGATAGTACATAATACTTGTTGCCCAAAAAGAAAGAAAAAAAATCTGTAGAATAAAACTAGAATTAGTGTATCTAATTTATCGCCTCTTTGTTTAATAAAAAGTTTTGATATAAGGACATTTGAAATATAATTTAACTTATAAAAATACTAAAGTAAAATCTAACGTAAAATATGGGTCTCTGGACAATAAATTTACTCGTACATTTACTGAATTTGCTAAAACTTTTATATTTCACATATGTACAGATATGTATTATCTAAAATCATGAAATCCACATAATATATCATTTTAAATCGTAAAGATGAGTAAGCAATTTTTAATCATACAAATCTTTAAATTTAGTGGGGCTAATATCTGCATTACTAACTTTATTTTTTTTTCAGCAGAACAACTATACTATTATTAATATTTTGCATTATACTTAATTATCAAAGTTAATTTTATAAACCACAATAGCAGTTGCAAAAATTACAAAAATTATAATTTTAAAACCTATTTCCTAGTTATAAAATTTGGTTTTATATATTGAAAATTAGTACAAATGTATAATTTAATTCGCTCTGATTGATTATCACAAAAGTTTGACTAAAATTTTTACCAAGAGTAAAGGGATTTTAAATGCACCATTAAAAATTCAATGAAATAAGTTACATGGCACATGTATCTCATTTAATCATCATTGAAAAAAATTTTAATCAACTATATTGCATTCCAGAACAATATATGAATCATTAAACAATAGCAACCTCGCGGGACTTAATCCTAATTAAAATGAAAATTGGCAAAGTGATTTATAAAATTTGAAGAGAGATTAAAAGATAAGGTGTTGTATATAATACATTAAAAATTCATTAAAAATATATTGTTATATATCTAATTTAACTTATATTAAAAATAATAGTAATGGATTGAATTTACCTAAAAGTGAAAAGAGGTTTAGTGGAGCATTAATGCAATTTATTGTACTATTATTATTTATAAAAATTACGATTAGAAATTCGTTACTATAAACTTACATATTTACTATGTTTCGATATTATACTTTTGAAAATAACATAGATAAAATAATGAAGATGGAAACAGCGAGTAAAATAATGACTGTGAAACTTAAAAAATAAATTTGGTCATGCTTTAATATTTTACAGTTTGCTTACGAATATCTGTGTAATACTTATACGAAGAAAAAGGTTGGTCAGCTGTGAATGTATTAGATAACTAAACTAAGCACTAACACACAAAAAAAATTACAAAAATCTCATATGGTAAATTCGACCTGTTGAACAATTATGTTAAATAAATTAACTTTTTAGATTGGTAAATAAAAATGCAAGAAATACTTTTAAATACTTCATTTTAACCCAAAAAGAGGAATTATATAACTTTGAGAGTAGTCTGATAAGGAAAATAATTAATTAATTAATTCTCATAAGGAATATAAGTATGCAACTTAATGAAAAATAGGACATAACACAAGATATAATTTGTTAAAAGACAGACGACGAAATAATATTTAAAATTCTATGAAATCCCAAAGAATTTAAGAGTGTAAAGCTGCGAAATTTTAATAGAAATCTGATAAAATAAAACATAAAAATATTGCTTTTTTTAGCATTTTAAACAAACTAAATCACCTAAAACCAGTTTCAGGTTGCTAGAAAAGACCTAATAACTCTTGACTAAGATAGAATGTAAGAACTTAATGCAATTTATGTATTAAAAAATAAGTATTTATAAGAACTTAAGCAGTAACAACTTATACCTAGGTTACTGGGTTTATGAAAGAATAAGAATTAAACTTAGCATATTTCTATCCTTATATAAAACTTGGGATTTTTTGGCGATGAATAAAAGAACGAAAACTTGTAATAACAGAAGTAAGAATTCTATAACACCTAACACAATCACTAATATTTATTAGGGAAAAATTAAACAGTCGAAGTTAATTAGAGCACACGTTATAAATATTTAATAAAATAATGAGATTAAAAATTACTAAATAATGAATTAATCACTGAAAAACTGCGTACGTTTTTAAACCTAACAATTATGAAAAATAAAAACAACTGACTTAATTCTGTACTATCCGTGAAGAAAAATTTAAAGGATACCCATATTCAGTGCTTTATAAGTATTTTATTTAACCTTTAGCTTACGGGGCCCATTTTTCCGATTCCCTCTTTATATATATATATATATACTTGGGATACATGCTGTCCTACCCCGTAAGGAAAAGGTTAATACCTCATAAAAGTTTATAGTTACAGATCGGTGTTTTATATCATGCATAACTATCTTTGTTAGAAACAGTTTAAAGTTACAAATGTTAGCCCAAAAAGACAAATTTCATAAACGTACGTTTTATTAAAAACTAAGATGAAATCATGTAAAAAAACCAATAAGTAATTTATAACATACAAACCCAATTAATACTCACTAAAAACTCAATGTTAATGGATAAATGATTGACATTATAACAAACTCAACACACCGCCAATCATAAGTAAAGCCTGGAACTTTTGATGACTAATGCACCAAAAAGAACGGGAATTGATAATAGAAAAAAAAAAGTAAGAATCCTACACCCATCGTAATATTTATTACAGAAGAGAATTTCCGCTCATGATAAATTGTTCCGTTTCTTTAATGACATTCGAATGTTTTTTTAGAATAAATCACTTCGCCGTGAACAAATGATTTTACGTTTCCTTCTGATCAAATTGGGTTAAAACGAACTTATTACAGAGGTATTCCGAGCAGATAGTGATGCATAGTTAGTAACCTACCGATTCGTGAAACTTGACACAAAATACACTCTCCAAATTAATACGAAATACAACTCTTGTGAGCCAGGGGTGGAGTTGCAAGAAGAAGAGAGAAGGGGAGAGAGAGGAAAAAAAAACTGGAATGAAAGTTTCTTTTGGCACAGTGAAATTACTTGCAAACAAATACGTTCCAATTAATTTTCTTTATTCCTGAAACATAAATATTTAGAAACAAACAAAAAAATGAATTCCGACTGAAAATAAACATGCTTTTCGTGACTCGCGTATTTGTAAAAGAGACGTCCGCTTTAGACAAATCATTAGTATTGAGTTCTGTAGATTTTACTGTAGATTTTCAGAATGTTATTATTATTTCAAAATATGCTTTAGACTGGTTCTTATTTCTCTCATTGTATTTAAACATATCATTAATATTATTATTATTATTATTGTTGTTGTTGTTGTTGTTGTTGTTGTTGTTGTTATCATTATTATTATTATTAAAATCGTTGAATAAAAATATTAAGAAACTGGTGGCATGTTAAATAACTGCAATCATCAAAATGGTGACTAGTAAAACAAAGGTCAGGTCAAAAATTTAAACAAAATTTTGCAAGAAAAAAGAATTTGACTAAACAACCTTAAACGTAAACTTATGAAAAATTATCCATTTATAAAAATAAATCACTAAAAAAATTCTTAAACGACCTAAATTGTTTCACCATGAAATAATAACAATTATATATGTACTGCTTATAAACTAGTCGATAATTTTATACCCTGAATAGTAGGTAATTTTTTTTTTAGTATTCCATCAAAACTTTCATTCGGATTTAGTATTTATGGATATCAAAAATCCTGTCTAAATGGAAAATATGTTTTTCTATTTTTTGAGGATATATATATATATATATAAATTCAGAATTTAAGAGCATTTTATTTTAATAGTTGCAAATATTATATATTAGAAAATCTCAAATTTTTAGTGTGTTTAATTAAATGTAAAAACATCAACAGCTTTCTTAAACGTTATAAATATCTTATACTATGCAGTTACAAAGATTAGTTTTATGCATATGAAATACTTTTTCATAAGCATAAAGCTATTCAATTTCATGACTAAAGCAAGTTCTACTAAAGAAAGTTCATGAGCTTTTAAATACAACTTAGATGAAACAAGCTTGACATTTTTAGGTTTCACTTAAAATAAGAATGGTATTCAAATAGATCAGAAATATTATTAAAATTCAGTTTGATTACAATTTGGTCAGTGAAATTTACTGATCTTTCAGTTTAATTATTAATATAATCACTAATAAAAAAATATTTAGTAGTGATAATTTATTTTAAATCTCCGAATTTTAAATCAACAGATGTTCTCTTATTGATACAACGTGGTAACTTATCAATATTTTAGAACACTTAATAGACTCTTGTATTTTAAAAATTTTACAATTTATCAATTTAATTGTTTTAAATTTATCAATTTAATTGTTTTAAATTTATCAATTTAAAGTTTTACAATTTATCAATTTAATTTTACAATTTTACAATTTATCAATATTTTTCTATTTTACAATTTATCAATTTAAAGTTTTTTATCTGAATGCTTTAAAAATAATTACATATAGAAGTATCAGAGTTCTTTATGTAGGAACCTATATTGCGTGTTTGGGTGTGCGTTGGGCGTTACTTTAACTATTTGTGTAGACCATTGGTTTCTCAACCTAGGGGGCGCGCGCCCTAAGTAGGCGGGAGTAATATTCCGGGGCGCAGATGGTTAGTAAATGTATGTGTAGAACGTTTTTCATACCATTCAGTTCCGTTTTTTAGTCATGGAGGGACCTAGACAAGAAAAGGTTGAGAATCACTGGTGTAGACCTTTTGTATTTACGTTATAAAACAATCATTCAATTATTTAATTATCTAAGAAGAATTCTTTACATAAATGATACTGAAAAAGATTCCCTGTCAACTATTATTATACTGTTTCAACAACAACAAAAAAATATAGAAATTTGTGCATACAAAATATACATGCACTGAATAACGGATGCATTAACGATAAATATAATCATAAATGATTTCTTAACTACACCTCTGATGAAAAGTTGCCTCGATATGACTGATTTGATTTTAGTAATTGTCATACCTAAGTCTATATAACTTTCAAGTTTACTGTTTCTTCTGTACAAATAATCAACTTAAATATGAGACGTTGTTAGAAGTGGAAAATTTGTAAGAATTCGAAATATTTCAGTCAGTCACAAAATTAGGTTCTTTTTCAAATAAAAGTTTTAGAATAAGTGTAATTAGTGTAGCAGGTTTTTAACTTTAACTAAGAAAAAATATTTTAATTATTTTGTGGAAGAAATTTTCAATGAAATAACTCAAAAGAACAGAAATTCATAAAACAAAGGTCTTCAGTTTATTTTTCTGACCAAGAAAATATATTCAGAAATTACCTTTTAAGATCAATTTCATTATTTACCTTTATTAAACAATAAAAATATCCTCTCAGGCTTAATCGCTTAACACTAAGATTTTCTTCAGAGCTAAAATTCAGTAAATAGTAATTTGTGACTCAGATTTCTAACATACCAAGTTTTATTCAATTGACTCAAATAACTCGAGGTACTTTAAGACAATCATTTGTTGTTAGATATGCCATTATACCTACATGTGCAAATGAAATTTCAAAGCAAGCGATAAATATAGAACACTTAAACTAATGTTACACTAGTTTTAAAAACACGTGTATATTAATAAATGATTTTCTTTCAAAAAGCCCAAATACTGGATGAGTCACGAAAGATTAAATCCGAGCGAATTGTAAAATGTGATTAATTTTAAACAAATATTATACAGTATTTTTAAACATTTAGTACTGAGAAGAAAACTTCATAGATATACTCAAAATATATATGACTTTAAATTTTTAATTTGACTCTGAATTCGTGCAAAAATGAATTGATAATTCCATCTTAAATGCGTACCGTGACTTGCTACTTTTTCATGATTCTTCCTGTAGTGATCCCAGTTTTAGGTTAACTTAAAAGCCTTCACATAAGATAAATGCTTGATAAGAAAATGTGATGTAAATTAATGAAAAACTCTTAAATTAAATTCTTAAAGTATATGTATGCTTTCGAATGAATGAAATTTATGACTATTATGTATAATAACTGAAATTATAGCCTAAAAATTCAAAATTGAAATCAATGTATATCAAAATTATGCTATTTTTTACCTTCAATGTTACTTTTAAGGATGCCATTTCTTACCCATTTATAAGAATAAACCATACTTTGCCCCCAAGTAAATGAGAATAAATAAATGCATTAAACTTGTGTAAAATATAATTGAAGTTTAAAAAAATCTTTAAAAAGTTTAGAAAGCAAGAGCTGAAGATGTAACAAAAATCTGCTTTGGGCGAATTAAAATGATTACTCTCAGTTCGTTTTCAAGCAGTAAATAAAACCGGTAATTTAATTCAATTTGAACCGCAGGTGACTAAGCTGAGCATCAGAAATGACTCGATTAGATCATAGAACAATTTATTAAAAATATAAAGCACTTTTAACTAAGCAGTTGTATGCGTCAAAGGGAAAAATACTTCAGACATTATTAAGCAATTGGTCTGAGTTTGTGTTTAAGTAGAAAAAAATACGAATATAAAAGAGTTAATAATACTAGAATAGCGTCATAGCCGATTAAAGTGCCCACAAGAGCTATATAATAAAATTAGAAACTTTTTAAAGCTTCTTCAGTTTAGCCCTAATAATAGGTATACAAGTATGGGGGGGAGGGGGGTGGTTGTATGAGATCTAATAAAATTATTAGTCTCACTTCTAGTTAAAGCAGCAGACAAACCAGTAAATTATATTAAAGTTAATAATGGGCAACTAAACCTAAAGTCTTACATAACTAGGTCAGATGACGAAAGAAAATAAATATTAAAATTAATAAGCGTCTTGAACTAAGTCAGAAGAATAACTACACAGAAAAGGGGTTAAACTGTTTTAGACATAAACTATTAGTTTTGATTCCAGTTCAGGCAACATGATAAACCCAACTGAATATAAATGAATTTTATAACAAGAAATTAAGACTAAAAACTGAGATGACTAGACTGTAAAACAATAAAATAATTACAGAATAAAATTAAAAAGCATTATGGATTAAGCTGAAATAATAATTGCGTATTAAAGGAAAAATATTTTGACGTAATAAAAGTTTAAGCCGCAGTTTATGAAATCGATAACATAAGCCTAGATAATTATATCAAACTTGAATCACAAACGCTTAAGCCTAACATCGAAGTTTGTTAGATTAAAGACATGGGAATAGGTAATAAAAATGTGAAACAAATCTTCAATACAATTAGAATAATAATAATAACCTAAAAAGAGATAAAATATGTTTTCAATGATTAAAAAATTGCCCTGGGTTTATTACTGTATGACTGTTAAACAAATCATGAGTTATGAATAGATTGGATAGCAAAAGAAAGACTTTATTTACATACATCTATATATACAGGGTGTATTTTTAAAAATATTTTTATTTCATGATTTAAATAACATATGGATTACAAACTATTAAACCTTACTCTTGAAAGGGGTAGAATAGATAATGAAAGTTTTATTTACCTATTTATTCATTTTGCCATGTAATTCAATTATGGGTTGTTAAACCTTAAATCTGATATGATTAGATTATATTTAACAGTAAGAATTTATTTACATTGCATATAAATAAGTGAAATATATAAATAAGTGTATAAATAAGTATATATAGACATGTGAAGTTTGTACTCATATACAAATGTAGAAAGGAATTTAATTTACTGTTTTGTATTACAATTGTATTACAAGCCATTAAACCGAACATCTCAAAAAAGTCGAATGGACAACAAAAGTTTCCTTTTATCATACATACATATTTCCCATGTAATTTAATTCTTCATTTCTTATGAATGCATGTTCGTATATATATATTTATCTTTTGTGATCCAAAATTTATTTATTTTAGGAGTTAGATTTAATGACCTGTAGTTCAGTTTTAGTTTTAAGATATGTATCTATATATTGTGAAAATTTGAAAATATATGTCTCTGAAATATTACGAAACAGAGACAAAAAATACGTACTGCAATATTAAAATAAATTTCAAAGACAAAGACACAATATACAGTTCTAAGTACTGTTATACTAAAAACGTATACACTTAATACTCGATTACCTATGGGTAAATAATCCGTTTTGTGAAATATTAATGGTCACAAAAGAAAACAAGAAACCCCAACAATCAACAGTAAAATAAAAATTGTCAAAAAAGTATATCAACATAGCTCTTAAACAAAGAAATATAATAGGCTTTTTGTTGTAAGAAAAACTGAAACTTTGTGTCTTATTATAATTTTTTTCTGGACCCTATCATTATTTTTATTTTATCTAAACCCCACTAAAATCACTAAACGCAGTTTCTTTTAAACCACTAAATAGGTCGTTTTTTATAGTAGTCATCTATATTTTGCATTATATATGTTTTCTTTTTTTTTCAATTTTTTTTGGTTTCCCCCATGCATTAAGTTTCAAGTATATTTTGAAGTTATGTGTATTTAAATGGAAGTAAAAATATTATAGGTAAACTCAAAAATAAAATTTTAAAACATGTACCACCAACATCCAGCGTAGTTGACTTACAAATTAAAAAGTTATATAGTATAAAATTATAAATGTGAAAATTATAAAATTTACTAATTAAAATCAATGAATTTATAAGAATAAAAAATGAAATTATACAGAATATTCTCCTCAAATGATATTTTGTTTCGTGTTGTTTAAAGATACAATCTTTATAAATAAATTGCAATGTACTTTATATATAAAATACAGAAATTTAACGTTATTAATCGAAAAGTAACTTTTATCTATATCCAGGAAACTTTTGTAATTGAGTCACAAATCTTAAAAAATTAAAGTTCTGAAAATTTTTAAGTTTACTAATTACAAATGATGAATGTTTCTGTTCAATATAAGAAATGAAAAGAAACGGAGCATTCTCCTCAAATGATATTTTAATTCATGATGTTTAAAGGTACAATGTTTAAAAATAAATTGCAATGCATTTTATAAATAAAATACAGAAATTTAACGTTATTAATCTGAAAGTAACTGTTATCGATATCCAAGAAACTTTTATAATTGAGTCACAAATTAAAAAAAATTCAAAGTTCTGAAAATTGTTAAGTTTACTAATTACAAATGATGAATGTTTGTGATCAATATCAGAAATGAAAAGAAACGGAGTATTTTTCTCAAATGATATTTTATTTCATGAGGTTTAAATTTACAATCTTTATAAATAAATTGTAATGCATTTTATAAATAAAATACAGAAATTAAACGTTATTACACGAAAAGGAACCAATATAGAGATTCGGGAAGCTTTTATAATTGAGTCACAAATTAAAAAGTTTTAAAGTTCTGAAAATTGTTAAGTTTACTAATTACAAATGAGGAATGTTTCTGAGCAAAATTAAATTATAAGACATTAAAAAAATCATTAATTCATTATTTAAAAATCCCCTAAATTTTCATCTAGGTTAGCTGATTTCTATTTTTTTCTTAAAGAATTAAATGATTTCATATTGATGTTAAGTAATTAAGTAAGAAAAGTTAATTAATGTTTGGGAATTAAATAAGAATTATTTTTTATCTTGACATACGTTTAAAAAATGCTCTATTTATTACATTCAAGAAAGCAAGAAATTATAAGACACGGAGCATTCTCCTCAAATGATACTTTATTTCTTGAAGTTTAAAGGCAAAATGGTTATAAATAAATTGCAATGCACTTTATTAATAAAATACAGAAATTTAACATTATTAATCGAAAAGTAACTGTTATCGATATCCAGGAAACTTTTATAATTGAGTCACAAATATTAAAAAAATTAAAGTTCTGAAAATTGTTAAGTTTACTAATAACAAATGATGAATGTTTCTGATCAATATAAGAAATGAAAAGAAACGGAGCATTCTCCTTAAATGATATTTTATTTCATTAAGTTTAAAGGTACAATGTTTATAAATAAATTGCAATGTCTTTTAAAAATAAAATACAGAAATTAAACGTTATTAATCGAAAAGTAACTGTTATCGATATCCAGGAAACTTTTATAATTGAGTCACAAATTTTAAAAAATTTAAAGTTCTGAAAATTGATTACAAATTAGAAATGATGAATGTTTCTGAGCAAAATAAGAAATGATAAGACACGGAGCATTCTCCTCAAATGATACTTCATTTCATGAAGCTTAAAGGTAAAATGTTTAGAAAAAAATCGCAATGCATTTTATTAATAAAATACAGAAATTTAACGTTATTAATCGAAAAGTAACTGTTATCGATATCCAGGAAACATTTATAATTGAGTCACAAATTTTTAAAAATTTGAAGTTCTTAAAATTGTTAAGTTTACTAATTACAAATGATGAATGTTTCTGATCAATATCAGAAATGAAAAGAAACGGAGCATTTTCCTCAAATGATATTTTATTTCATGAAGTTTAAAGGTACAATCTTTATAAATAAATTGTAATGCATTTTATAAATAAAATACACATATAATAAACATTATTAATCGAGAAGCAACCGGCTGTTGGGATCCAGGATACTTTAGCAATTCAATTACAAATTAAAAAGTTTTAAAGTTACGAAAGATAAAATTATTAATTTCACCAATTGCAAACGATGCATGTATATAAACAAATTAAAAAATGAAAAGACCGCATAATTCCCTTCAAAGAATATTTTATTTCCTGTAGATTACAGATATCAAATTTGTAAATAAATTGTGGTATTTTTTGCATTGAAAAAAGATAAACTGAAAATTGTTGCACGAAAAGTAATCACCTTTTGAACTTGAGTGCTCTAGAATGCAAAGAAACCACTGGCAGCCGTATATTATTATACACGTTTATTCAGAGGAATAATACTAGTTGATCTTTGTTCAAGGCGAGAAGTTTTTCCTCCTAGAGTATACAACGAAATGTAGACCAATTTCAGATTTCCAGAAGCAACAATAGAATTCCTCATACACGTATATAAAATTTTGAAATAATGTTCAGGTGATAAGATTTTTTTGCCTTCAGAGATATCTGCAATACTTGACAATGACATCTCAAATGAATGTAATAAATAGAGCATTTTTTTAAACGTATGTCAAGATAAAAAATAATTCTTATTTAATTCCCAAACATTAATTAACTTTTCTTACTTAATTACTTAACATCAATATGAAATCATTTAATTCTTTAAGAAAAAAATAGAAATCAGCTAACCTAGATGAAAATTTAGGGGATTTTTAAATAATGAATTAATGATTTTTTTAATACATGAAATAAAAGATACAAAATCTCTAGAAAATGCTTTTAAACAAAACCCTCTACCATAAAAAATGGTAAATTTTTTTTTGTTTGTTTATCAAATGTATAATTTTAAACCTGTAAAAAAATTAAATCTTAATACAAAATTTTTTTAATTAAATTTTTTTATCTAAATATCGAGATGAAAAAAAATACCAGCTAAATATTCCGTACATACAAATATTTCGTTCTTCGAAAAAAAAAAGAAAGAAAGAACATTCATCATGTAATTTATTTTAAATATTGAAATACGCTGAAAATTATTATTTTAAATTCAAATTCATAGTTTGATATCTAATAAATAATAGTATTTCTTTGTATTTGAAAGAATATATAAAATATCCATATTAATAAGATATCTTGAAACAAAAAATTTTATTATTTTGTGTTCAAATATTAGCTTTATAAAATTATATTCTGTTATTCTAATTTTATAATATACAATTTGTTTTAAAGAAATTTGCAAATCAAGTAATTTTAAGTTTATTGACACTATAATCTTGTTATTTAATTTTTTTATTATCCAAAAACCGAAATGGAAAAAATCCTAGCTTAACTTTTTATACTCATATTTTCTGTCAATGACAACGAAACGAAGAAATAACATCTATGATGTCATCTATTCAAAATATTACAAGATATTAAAAAAAATATAACTTTTTTCCTATCCAAAAAAAACGTGAAATGATGTAACCCATTGCCAAAGGTTCACAGTATCCAATTCTTTCCGCATCGATTCACCTTCTTTTTCAGGCACCTTCGAGAGAGACTTGTTAATTGTTGTCGGCTCTTTGAATCTGAATTTCCAGAAATAACTACAGAACATCTCAATTGTGCCATTCCAAAGGCTAAAATTACGCATTTGAAGATAACTTAGTAATCATTACACCTTTTCAATAAGGAAGGAGAAAGAGCGTTACAAAAAAAAAAAAAAAAAAAAAAAAAAAATCACGTTACGAGATGCACCTAAGGATTTCAAAAATACAATAAATATGAAATAATGAGCTCGTCACGAATCGAAACGAAAACAAAACTCATCCATCCTTTCACTCCGGGCGATCTCTCTTCCCTGCCTCTCACGATCCTTCCTGCTCCGCATCCTCCCTTCTTCATAATGACGGTCCCACTTAATGACTTGATTACGGGCGCCGATAAAAGGCGTTGCCTTTTTAAAAAAAAGGGAGGAGGAGGAAATCTCGGCCCTAAATGAACCAATTAAGAAACGATCAATTTGTGTCCTCCAATGAATAGGGTTCATGTTCATTAGGGTGACGCCTTTGCGTAACTTTTTATGCATCTCATTAATTGTGAGAGGGTGTTTAAAAAATAAATTATGCAAAAAAGACTAATGTGGCCGCCTCTTAATTGCTTTTGTTCTTTGTCCCAGGAGAATAGAAAAAAATCGGACTGGAAAAAAATCTCCCCTCCCCACAAAAAAAAGGAAACGATTAATAATTCTTTAACAATTAGACTTCAATACTTGATAAATGTAAACAATTTTAAACCATACGTCAAACATACAGTTCATATGTTATAAAAATTCCTAATGCTACTAGAAAAAAAATTTAATTTCTATGGCTTTAGTGTTTTAAAGGAATGGCATCGTGATAATGAAAAATATTGTTTCATTATGACTACTTCAATTGGTATGTGTGAATACCCTTTACAAATACCCACATGAAAACCTTAAGGATGCTGGATAGGCTAAACTTTAAGCTATATTGGAAACGCTCGTCTCAGTGTTAACCTATGCAGAACTTTTTTACACTGATTGTCGACTTAAATTTACAGATTTTTTTTCGTTATAAATTATACTCCATAACAGAGAAAGAAATTTTTTTCTCGGATATCTTATTTATTTTAGAAATTTCGGTCACCAAAGGAGATTATGTACGTTTAAAACATAGTATATCTTATTTTTCCCTGAACAATTTAAATTTCGGCCAAAAACAGAAATATTGGTGTTTTTTTTTAAGAATGAATAAGATAGCAGAGTAAAAGATGTCTCTCTCTATTACGGATTAAAATTGAAAAACAATTCTTTAAAGCCAAATCGCTAATCATTGGGTAAATGTTGTCCATGGGTTAAGGTATGAGATTAGTGAATCCAATATGATTACTACCCAGAAGCCTTATGGCTTCTGTGTACTAACCCTATTGGATTCGCTCACCTCAGTGTTGGAAAAAAAGTGTCCAAGGATTGTCGACTTGGATTTAAAGACTTTTTTAAAGCTGTACTCCGTGAAAGAGATGGAAACCTTAGAGCATTTTTCGTTTTGTTTAAATTTTACACATTGGAGAATTTTTCGTTTTTTTTAAAAATGCAAATAATATTTTAAAATTCAAATTATTCGAGGGAAAATCAGATATAGTGTGTTATAAACGCTTCTAAATTCCTTTGGTGGACGAAATTTATAAAATGAATCCTGTTGCAAGGTGCAGAAAAGTTTAGGATATCTGAAAATACCAATACCATTTTTATTGGATTATCGGCATTTATGTAGCTATAAATAGTAGATAAATTTTCTCCATATGTTAACATTGAGGTGAGCAAATCTAATAGGGTACGTACACAGTAACCTTAACCCCGAGATAAGAAACGACAAAACTCCGACGACATACCAGAAGTTTATCATCATTCTCTTGAGCGAAAAGCTAATCAAGATTTTAATCAGTCCTATGTATGTCTAACGTAATGCAGTCGTATATGTACTTTAACTGTAGCTGAATAGTTCGAACTGACATTAAGACTTAAAAGGGTGAAATATAATTTCCGAATTAATAAGATACAAGGTTAATTCAGTTCTTTTTGTTATAATTTTTCTCTGACTGAAGAACAAATGTCTTTTTTTAATGACATTAGTCAAATTTCTTTAATAAATAAAAGATAATTTTCAGTGTGGAGTAACTGAAGCTGAAATTTACCAAAAGGGGCAAAAAGTTAAACTACCGCTGAAAATGTTGAATTCTGTTGAGAATGAAGAAAAAAATTTTTTGAGAAAAATACTGTTTATTTAATTAGATAATAGCACCGCAATATTAGTAATTATTTGAGCACACTAAATGATAAATTAGAGCTGACTTACAAGTACGTTGTTAGAACATCTATTGCTCTAAAATTACTGGTACGGGTTAAAAAATTGTTATAATTTCTTCAATGGTAAAATTCTGGAACATGTTGGAGATGATCATTATCACTAAAATTGTTTTAGAAACATTAGCTGAGTAAAGTGAAAGTATATCGACTATGAGTACCAAAGGATAAAAAAATATTAAAAGTTTAACATTTTATTCTGTTACATTGGCTTTCATCCATTTCTGAATGTTAGATTTTTGTTAAATGTAAAAAGTCAAACCTTGTTAAATTATATAAATTAAATTTAAAATATATAAATTTAAAATATTAAAATCTTTCCGCTTCGTTAGACATACATAAGACTAATTTATATTTGAAATCTGAACGATGATGCATATTTATACAAAATGCATGGGTCTACATTTTTAAGGGCTTAAGGTATTATGTTGTATAAACAATGACTGCCGAATTTAATTCTTCTAAAAACATTTTGGTTCGTTAAAAGCGAAGTAGTAGGATATGAAGCGCAAATTTGTTAAAGGAGAGATTACAAAAATTGGAAAAGAAAGAGTAAGATTTCGAACGTATCGGCCCAAATCACTTTAGAAAACTTCAAGGACGAAGAATATAGCCACTTCCGAGCTTAATATATACCTGACCAGTATTTTTAACCGGACCAGACTTGTTGCGACTGGTTTGCCTACAACATTTCTCGATATGTCTTTTTTGCCGTTTAAATAGAAATTTGAAAACTTGATAGAAGAAAAGGCCTGATGCATCCCATAGGATTAAAGTTTTACGTTAGCTGAGTAATGATACTAAATTTGACACCTCTCTACGTGCTCTAATATGTATTGGACTTTCAAATATAGTCCAATACATATTAGAGCATAGTTGAGTCATGTAAACTATCCCAAAACATTTTAAAAGGATATTTTTTATTAAAAAAGGAAATAAAGAATATTTTTATATTCTTTATAAATATTCTTTTATTTTTTTAAGAATATTTTTTATTTTTCATTTATAAAGAATATTTTTTATCAAAAAAAAGGGAAAAAACCTCAAATATAGAAAAAATATAGTATAATTCGTGGTAATTTATAGTACGAATGCTTGGTTGATTTGTTTAAAGCCCTATGGTCCACTTTTATTATATAAGATTATAGCATTAAAAATAGATATTTTTTTTGAATTTATACTTGTTTTCTCAATTAAAGATTTGAATCCCGTGCACCAAAATCAGCAGTCATAAAGACATCATATATTAGAAGTCAGCACAATCACGATATTTTTAAACATTTGTAAACTATCATATAATCTGTCCCTTCTCGTATAGCACTTCGAACCATATCACGTATTTACATGCACATCATAACGACCAGATTATATTTTGTCAAAATGATGAGAACGGTACAGCACTTGATATTTCAGAGCTTAATGAGGTCACGGCAGTGCAAATGCAACTTCCACTTAATTGAAACGTAGTGTGGTCTTATACGAAACATTACGATTGTCGATAGATAATATCGGGTATTATTAGTGTAAGAGGATGTCACGTACATTTGAAAAGATAATGGCATTGGTATATATTCTTTCCTTTCTCACTTGCTGAACATATTATAGAGTGCATTAATAGCAAAAATGATGTGAGTAAAAAGCTCACTAGTAAAAATTCCTGACATGTGTTTGTAGTGTAATGACACAGAAATGTGTCTAAAGACTTTCAAAAGGTCTTCCGGTTAGTGAAATGTACTTTAAGGGAAAGCAAAATTTATACATATACGTGAGAAATTGGACTTGACTAGACTGTTGCTAATTCAAGTCCATTTTATTTTTAGTTGTTTTTTTTAATTTTATTTCTAAACATCTCTTCCATAATACGCAGATTGTCCACTCACGCATAATACAGTGTGTACATAAATAAATATCCCAACTTTGCAGGGCTATTGAAAGAAAACTAAACAAAGTACAAACTTGTTTTTTTCTCTGTGGCTACATCAAACATTAGGTGTTTGTTCCACCTCTACCAAATGACGTTGACGAAATTAAGGCTCGCATACCTGCAGCCTTTCAATGCTGAAAAGAGTGTGGGATGAGTTATCGTACCACGCCGATATCCTTCATGTTACTAAAGGGGCTCAAATTGCTCATTTATGACTGTGTCGAATTTAAACTCTCAACTGTTATTTTTGATTTCCGATGAACAGAAAGTTTGTACTTTGTTTAGTTTTCTTTCAACAGCCCTGCAAAGTTGGGATATTCATTTATGTACACACTGTATATTTATGTACCCATATATTACCAATATATTTATGTGCTCTGATCCCCAGGTTATCCGCGAGAAGATAATCGGATGATAAGAGCTCATAAATGTATAGGTTATATCCACTTGAGTAAAAATACACATCTCTTGCATACAGGTTTCACACTTATGTCCGCCTGCCTAGCAAGGTATAACTGTTGGGTACACTGGTGGGGAAAGGAATTCCAATTGTATAATTTCTCTAAATTTTTACTGGTGACTGGCTAAGAGCACTCATTCAGCCCATTTTGGAAAGAACCATCGTCTGTCACAAATTGTGATACAGCCTTTAATCTATATATATAAAACAGTTCCGTAATTGAATGACAGATAACGCACAGACCAAACGGCTTGACCTAAAGAACTGAAATTTTGCATGGCTATTCTTCTTATAGTGTAGGGGTACCCTAAGAAAGATTTTTGAAAAATTCTTAGATTTTTTAGAACTAAATTTTTAAGCTGTTTTTGTAACTTTTTTTAAGTTTGCATTTAAAATAATAATTTAAGGGTTATAAAATTTATATCACGCAAAAAATCATAAAAATGCCTTTAAAATGATATCTCTTTCGAATCTTTACCATTATTTTCTGATTTTTGGTGAATTTTTAAAGATTAATTTTTAGAATTGAATTTATTAAATGCTAATCACGATATTTGTTTTCTTTTAGTGATACTTTAAACTAATTTTGCGTCACGTGCATAACAGCGAAATAAATTGACAAAAAATATTAAAATACGGTACAGGATAAAATGTAACCACTAGACAAATTGAGATGGAAGTTTTTAAAGAATTTAATTCAAATTAGTATGTTTTATGGATATTAAACATACAAATTAATTGCATACATTGACCGTTGTATTTACTTTGAATATTTTCTTCTACATTATTTTGTCTATAAAAATATCCGTTACGATTTTTTTATAAATATATACATATTTTTGGCATTAATTGCATACATTGACCGTTGTATTTAATTTGAATGTACTCCGTAGCGAAGCACGGGTATTCAGCTAGTGTATAGATATAAGTGCTAAACCTCGGTCCAGAGCGCTGGTGGTGTATATTTTTGCTTAGGGGCCGCCTACCAAAGCGGGCTTTATGTTATATCCACTTGGTCTGAAGCGAAATGAAAACCCGTATCTAACCTTTCTTTCGTTTTA
Source organism: Dolomedes plantarius (assembly GCA_907164885.2). Classification (NCBI taxonomy): domain Eukaryota; kingdom Metazoa; phylum Arthropoda; class Arachnida; order Araneae; family Dolomedidae; genus Dolomedes; species Dolomedes plantarius. Next base: position 66,407,697 of record OU015498.1, on the reverse strand, counting down.
TGCGTATTATCCACTAACAAACAATCGGACTTCAAAAGTATATAAATCTTTGAGTTATTCCCATCCGATACGCTGTAAAATGTAACAGCGTCTACTGTCGAGCACGATTGCAACAAAATCAATCCACGTTCGAAAGAAAAAAATTGCGATCTAAGTTTGTTAATACCGACTTCACTCAATACGGATCAACTGGCAAACTCACTTCATTTGGTGGATGACTGATGTCCGCCTATACAAAGCAATAAGCCGAGCTTTTAGGAAAATTTATAGTCGACTAAATTACATCTCTATCGGAAGAAACAAAGAAGCATATACCCATATCGCTCGCGTCGCATATACGTACGACACGAAATTCCAGTTCCCATTTCATTCTCGTGATAAATTGCTTCCCTTTCAGCGACAAAAGGAAACACCGAAAGCAAAACAATATCAATTCGACGATGAAAAGTTTATTGAACACTAATCCAGTCCCCCGAACTACGAGAGAGAAAGCACGCAAAACCCCCTTCGACCCCGTTTTTTATTTATTTTTTTCCTTCATAATCACGACTGCTAAATAGAAAGCAAACATCAAAACCCCGACGTATCACGTCCCGAATCAGTCATAACACCTAGCACATTACGCTACACAATATATATATCTTTTTAGCTTTTATTTGTTATTATTATTTATTATCGCCGAGGAAAAAGTCGAAAGAGGACAGCGAAATTAAAGGCAGGAAAAAAAAAGGCACTTCCAGCGATCTATTTTCACCATGCTTCTGTAATTGAGTTTAGAAGACGGTAAAGAAGTAAAAATAAAATTGGTCCGGTATCGCAAATCGGGCTCAGCAGAGAGAAGGAGCAAGGCGTTAATAGAATTTGACTTCCATTTTACAAGGATCCTTACTTTTATTTTTTCCTTCACTTCTATTGATTTATGGGAAATTTCTGTGTTTTGGCGCTTTTTTTTCTTCTTCCATTTTCGTTTTCGGTACTGTGTGTGTTCAATCGCCAATCTGCTGGAACTGAACGTTATTCACGTTCAGTCGATACTCATTTTTTCCCCTTGCGAGTATATCTTGCTGCCTGTAGATAGATAATCGAGGACAGTTAATATCAAGGAGCGAGAAAAATATACTACTTCCTCAATGCAGACTCCCGCGATATTTTATAATATTGGATAACTCTTCAATTAATAAGTTTTCTATTGTGTCTATAACTGAACGACGTTTCAACTTATTTATATAAAATTTTGTATTTAGGTATATTATAACTAATTATGAACTGATGGACCGCCAAAATCCGTTTTTGCGCCAGATCCTGTTTACTAAAAAAACTGACATTTCATAAACACATACAGTCAAGTAAGCATAGAATGACGTAAGTCTAGCCTCACAACCTTAATCCAATGAAATATCGGGAGACACCTACTTTGATGAAGTCTAGCCAGTTCAGAAAATTCTAGCCCTGGTGGTCAAACAGGGAAATACCCATCTTTCATATCCTTGTAAAATATATTATTCTTTTTATATATGACTTAACTCTATCCACACAACCTTAATCCAATGAAATATCGGGAGACACTTAGTTTGATGAAATCTAGTCAGTTCAGAAAATTCGAGCCCTGGTGGTCAAAAATGGAAATACCTATCTTACCTATACCTGTAAAATATAGTCCTTTTTTATACATGACGTAACTCTAGCCCAACAACCTTAATCCAATGAAATATCGGGAGACACCCACTTTGATGAAGTTTAGCCAGTTCAGAAAATTCTAGCCCTGGTGGTCAAAAAGGGAAATACCAATTTTACATATACCTGTAAAATATATTCCTTTTTTATACATGACTTAACTCTATCCACACAACCTTAATCCAGCGAAATATCGGGAGACATCCACGGATGAAGTCTAGGCAGTTCAGAAAATTCTAGCCCTGGTGGCGAAAAAGGGAAATACCCATCTTATAGACACCTGTAAAATATATTCCTTTTTTATAGATGCCTATATTTATATATGCCCGTTTTATATAAGCCTGATAGGATGAATACGATCTCTTCTATAATCGCTTCATTTATAATAATTAAGTCCGTTACCATTCTCAGTATAAAGTAATACAAGGACTCTGCTCGCTAATAAAAAGTTAAAAAAAAAAAAAAAAAAAAAAAAAATCAATGACCGAATCATTCTTAAATTTATAATTTCTGCTCTTTCAAGGATCCCTGTCTTATCAAATTTTTAATATGCTAAAATTTTACTTCAACCCATAAATCAAGGATGTGGATTTCGCAAGCTTTTTTGCAATAAACTAAACAATATGTATAATAAAATTTGTTTTTCCAATCTTCTTCAAGTTGTCCTTTCAATGCCTTGAACAATCTCAATCACTAATTTCTTATATATACATACATACACAGACACACACACACACACATATATATATATATATATATATATATATATAATGAAGTCGTAGTTATTTAATAAAGTAAACGATAAATTAAATAAAATATTTGTTCTTCAAAGCGTCTAATTTCATACTTGCTCTATTAATGTACTCCAAATCTTAACAATTATTTTGCATTCTATATCAACCGGAAAATTGAAATAGGGAATTTCGCAAGCGATAAATTGATACAGTAGAAACAATAATTACTGCAAAATCTCTCCTTCACGGGATTTCTAAATGGTCATTTCAACGCCTTAAATGAATTCCACAAATATTACTTCTTAATGTATGTATGTATGTGTGTATATATATATATATATATATATATATATATATATATATATATATATATATATATATATTTATTTATTTATAAATATTTATATGTCTACATACTTACATACATAAATATATAATTATTTTTTTCATTTTATTATGTCTCAGTAAACTCCAAATTCCTATCAACTCTTTGTCGCGTAAACTTTTCTCTAGTATGTAATCCAGTGATGCAGATTTTTACATAAAGGTTTTAGAAAGAAATTATGTAATACGTAAAATAAAAATTTGACATTCAGAAACATCAGTAAACTTTCAATTATCTGCTTTAAAGTGACAAAAAATACATCATCATCTCCTAAACAATGTCAACACTTCCACTTTGACCTACAATTTCGCGGGTGGCATATTGTGCACCTCCCCCTTATTTGGGAGAACCACATTTTAGTCCTCTTTCCTACATTGATCCAATATCTGTGACGTCCAGGAAAAGATTACGTCAAACAAGGTTTCGCGCCACGGTGACAGTCGGAGTCTGCCTCGCCCCCCAAGACTTACTACGCCTGGCTAAAAAAAAAAAAATAAATAAATAATAAATAAAAACGTTGACAATTTCTATACGTTTTACCAAGATTTTCCGCGGAAAAATTCATAAATGTGAGTGACTTAGTCTTAAAACTCTCTCCGCAAGGTCTTCATTTTAATCACATCATACTTGCGAGCTTCGGTGTTTATAGGGAGGAGAGTTTGAAAGACGAGCAATCTACGCTTGCTCTCTCTCTCTCTCTCTCACTCTCTTCCTGCAAGCTCGTACTTTTTTTTTCGTTCTATTTTGTGTCCCGCCCGTTTTGTTCGTTTTTTAGAACTTTGATAAGGTTCTGCGATATAGCATTTTTGGACGCAAAATTGTATCAAGAAATGCTGAAAGGTTTTATAGGTTTTGGAGCGAGTACACTGAAAGTAGGGAAGTCTATAACTCCAGGTTGGAATATTTGTTGTGCCATGCATGTCACCGTTGGACAGATCGTGTTAGAGAATAGTCGTCAGTACAAATTTCATATTTTGCATCTACAAATAACTGTCTCCGTATTTAAATATAAAAAAAATTATTATGATTATATATATATATATATATATATATATATATATATATATATATATATATATATATATATATATATATATATATAGAGAGAGAGAGAGAGAGAGATAGATAGATAGATAGATAGATATAGATACTGATATGTATGTGTGTGTATATATATATATATATAGCCTAGTGGTAATACGCCGACTTTCGATGCTGAGGACAATTAAATCGGTGAGCCTTAAATAACTAGGACATATGTCTAGGCCGGATATGCACACGTTAAATCCGTAGACTGTAATGACCCTTTATGAGGTCAGAAAGGCTTCTTCAATATAATCGATTTTTTCTTTATTAATATATGTATAGGACTCTTCTAAAAATATAAATATTGTCAATAAATTAATAATAATTAAAATTTTATTAGTTATTAAATTACAAAGATAATATTTGAAAATCTGACCTATTACGATTTAATTTATTAGTAATTGAATACATATATTTTAATATTATTTTATTGACAATTTTTTTTGAAGTGTCCAATACATTTAGCAATTATGTAAAAAATCATAATAAATCAGATTTTCAAATATTATCTTTGTATTTTAATAACTGAAGACATTTTATTTATTATTATTTTATTGATAATATTTATTTCATTAAAAGAGCACTATACACTTAATAATAAAATAAAAACGCAATAAACTAAATCTTTTTATGTTTAGAAAGAGAACATTACTTTTCAGAATACCTTAATATATTTCTCTACTAGATAAAATATTAATTATTTATGTTTTTTATTTTAATTTCTTACTTCATTAATAAATGTATAGAACTCGTCCAACAAAATAAATATTGTCAATAAATTAATATATTTTTTTAATTTTCAGAGATTAAACTACAAAGATAATATTTAAAAATCTGATTTATTACGATTTTTTTATTTAATTATTAAATATATTGGACTCTTCTAACAAAATAAATATTATCAATGAATTAATAATTAAAAAAATTTCAGTTATAACTTAACCGAATACATATCTTTCAATATTATTTTATTAACAATATTTATTTTGTTTGAAGAGTCCAATACATTTAGTATTTAAGTAAAAAGTCATAATAAATCAGATTTTCAAAAATTATCTTTGTAGCTTAATAACTGAATTTTTTTAATTATTATTATTTTACATTTATTAATATTGTAAAAAATCCAATAAACTTAATATCTATATATTTAGAAGGAGACCATTACTCTTTAGAAAAGCTTTATATATTTATCTACAAGTTAAATATTACTTATTTACGTTTCTTTAATTTAATTTTTTTTCCTTAATAACTGTATAAAACTCGTCCAACAAAATAAATATTGTCAATAAATCAATAATTTTAAAAAAATATTTTCAATGATTAAGCTATAAAGATAATATTTGAAAATCTGGTTTATTACGATTTTTTACTGAATTACTAAATGTATTGAACTCTTCTAACAAAATAAATATTATCAATAAAATAACATTAAATAAAATGTTTTAACTGATTGAGCTATGGAGATAAAATTTAAAAATCTGATTTATTATGAGTTCTAAGAACTAAACATTAAGCTATACATACACAAATTTAAATAAATAAATAAGTCGCGATTAGTAATTTTTTATGGCGTGTCTACATACGGTTCATGTATATATATATATATATATATATATATATATATATATATATATATATATATATAATAAAAAATTCTATTTTTGAAAAGAATTTTTTTTCAAAAATAGATAGCAAAAGGAGGAAGTTGTATGGAAATAAATAATATGATATTTATGATGAAATAATATGATATTTATTCACACCCGTCCACAATAAATTTTATTACATAAATAAAAATATAATTTCTGTAAGAAAAGGTCGCTTTTGTGTAAATATAATTTTCCTAAAAAAAGGTTTTATTCAAAACCTTTTTTTTTAAATAAAACCTAAATAATATCTTTATATTCATAATGCTAACAGCTAACGGTAATAATTACATAATTAAAAAAATCACAGTATGATTTCCTGAGTCAAAGAAAGCAAATCTTAGCTTCGGTCAATCCCATGAAAATTGTTTTTGCCGTAGGTGATAATTGATATACATATTTCTTATTGACAAAAAAGACTGTTGCGGTGTGAAAAAAGATTTTGAAAATTGGACAAAAGGTAACTAATGAAAAAAGAGGACACAAAAAAAAAAGATCAGAAAAAAAAAAATGAGAAACAGAAAGATCGGGACAGAATAAGAGGACATGTTCTCTTAGATATTCCGACAACCCTATGTATGCCAAATCCTATGCACTCGTATAAAATATATTTTTGTAAATAAAAGCATTCTCTTGGGGTAAAATACAGTGAAACTTCTCTATGACAGCCAGTATTAGTTCCGAAAAACAGTGGCCGTTATGAGGGGTGGCCGCCAAGAAGAGTTTTCTTCCATAACATTGGCTCTATCGAGTCTTTAATCGGTTCTGAATAAAATATGGCCTTTTAGAAGGGTGGCCGGTAACAGAAGTTTCACTGTATTGTATTTTATATTATTATACAATCAAAATATTAAAATTACAAGAAAAAGGTCTGTTTTCTATTTTTCTAAGTCTCTGAATTCCAAAAGAATATTTTTCCATCTCTTAAAACAACGTAGATGGCAACTGGGGATGTCTGCCCAAGTTCAACCGTTTAGAACCGTAACCGTTACCCGTCAAAAAAAGCGCGCGCTTATTATTCAGCCAAAAACTTCACGGACTTCTCAATAGATGGCGCTACTCAATATTTTTTCCCAAGACTGAGTTCAACAGTGATTTTCCCACTAACGATTCTATGGCGTGCACTTTTTTTATTTAATCAAAATACGGGAAACTGAATTATGATTTCAAATTAGTTGTAATTTATAATACCTCTAAAATAATTTAATTTGGGTAAAAATTATTTTTTGTTGGGAATTCAACTTTCAATTTTCCTCGTAACAGCAACTTAAGAGAAGAACTGAGGCGATTACCTCATTTGTTGTGTTTTTAATGTAAAACACGTGGCCTTAAATGAAACAGCGAGATGTTATTCATAAACTCATTTAAGGAATGAAGTGTTTCTGTATTTTAATTGATATACATTATTGCGATCATGAATTTATCTCGAACATAGCACTTTAAAATACAAATTAAGTAACGGATATAATTTATCATTCGTTGTATATTTAATTTGCAGTTTCCTATTTTTGAAACGGTAGTACGATTTTTACATTTTTCTCAGCTTGAAGATTATCAGGGAGAGTTTTTAGATTATGAGGTGCGTTTAAGACCTTGCAATTTATATTTACACAACATTCACGTAAGCAGAAATATATAAATTCCCTTATAAATGGGAATTTTTTAAATGTCAACCAGAATTTATTTACCATCATTTAAACACAAAGATATGGTTTTTCCTATTTACGTTTTCAAAGTAAATTGAGTTTAATTACATTTTGAAGGATATGTAAGATAGACTAAATTCTATAACTGATAGGGTAAGTATACGTATGAAATTAAACAAATTATTGTGCTTAAGATTCTGTTCGAAGTAAAATACAAAGCCAAGTCACCTGCTAATCAACAAGAAATATAAAAAAGTGTTATTAAAAATACGTTTCGAAAAATATTTGTTCGTAAATTTGTATTTAATATATATATATATATATATATATATATACTGCCAAAATATAAACTTATATATGTGTGTATATATATATATATATATATATATATATATATATATATATATATATATATATATATATATATATATATATACTGCCAAAATATAAAATTATGGAAAATGCATAAAAATTGTTCAAAACTTTTAAATAAATGAGTTTTGTGATTTTTTTATGATTAAAAATACTTTTAAAACATATGTGTCGAAATTGGACAGGATGCTTACATTCATTTCTTTCGTTCACAAAGTTCCTACAAGAGAATTTTTAACTGGTTTTAAACAATTAATTCCCCGGTACTGTTACTGTTTACTAATATTCTACTACGTCATCTTGGAATTCAAAATTTTTAAAAGCTGACGAAGATAATACTGCATTTTAAAAAAATAGTTATTAATCAACATTATTTATAGTATTGCATTTTTATTATTTGTATTATTGAATTTTTAAACAATAGGTACCTTAAATATTGAAAAAAAATTTAGAAAATTTTTTAAATATTAAGGGAAAACATGAAAATTCATCAATAATTCTGATTAATTTTTAAACTTTTTGCCATGAAAATTAACGAAACTTCCCAGCGTATTTGTCGAAGTTAAGCGCAGCCATTGATCAATATCATTTATATGTTTTAACTTTCTCACAACACAGAGAAATGGAAAGCTTTGAAGGATTTTAGTTAAAAGGTACAACTTCTGATAATTATATGGTTCTTTACTTTACGTTCAAACAACTTAAATGCGGACATAGATATAAATTGTGATTTACTTTTAAAAATATTAATTCCCATCTGTCATTCTGAATTGAGCACATTTTTAGGAAGTTCGGATGGCTCTTCCATGATCACGTCATTGTTATAACACTGACGTGAAAAGCTTTGTGAAAAGCATTGAAGTATTTTACTTAAGATGGTACAACTTCTGATAATTATACAACTCTTTGCTTTACGTCTAAACAACTTAAATGTGTACATAGGTATAAATTGTGATTTAATTTTAGAGATATTAATTCACTTTAGAGATATTAATTCACATTTTGAATTGAGGACATTTTTATGAATGTCGGACGGTACTTACGTGAACACGTAATTTTTATAACCCTGACGTGACTCTGATACTCCAAATTCTAAGGAAATGAAAAGAAGACCCTGAATGAATTTTTTCAAATTTAAGATGGGGGCGCTAATTAATAAACTTTACTCAGTTTATAGATTTTACAGTCACGAAAGAAAAGGGAAATGGCTTTCTATAATGTTACCTTCAAATTGAAAATAGTGAAAGTTAAAAAATTCTTTGCCTTGAATTTAAAAGCAAAATTAGGATTGAATTTTCGACTACCAATTTAAAGCTTTTAATTTACCTCAGATGTTTTAAATTTCGCTCATTTTGACAACTTAAAAGTGTATCATATATTTATATCCATGGCGTGTTGTTCTCCGAGGTATTATTCTACGTTGGTATATAAATCTGGTTTCAAACACACACTTACACACACACACACACACATATATATATATATATATATATATATATATATATATGCATGCGTGTGTGTGTGTGCTTGTGTGTGTATATAGGGTTTATTACTTTATTTTAATTATCAAGGGCATGTTTTATAGGCACTGAATTTAACATAAAATAATTGTTACAAGTCCCTGTTCGATAAAAAAATATTTATATACAAATTATTTATTTGCAGCAAAATATTTAACAAAATAAAGGCCGACTCAAAATTGTACGACTCTACGGTGCAAATAGAATTTTTTTTTTTTTTTTGAAGCTAACATGTTGCAATAAAATAAAACATTCGTGCCCTACAGGATTAAAATTCGTTACTACATAAAATTCCAGGAAAATATGTAGCTGCAAAAAATTATACCAAGGAAGTAAAATATTGTCCACAAAAGACCACATGTATAAGTGTAAGAACGGCAAAAGACTCTAAAAATGTGACAATTTAATGAGAAGGTTTTTATGCCCTACATGATAGGAAATTATTTATAAATTGAAAGGAGTAACTTCTAGCACGCGGAAAATATAATAATAAGTAAAAAGGAACTCATTAGATATGATTTGACATTCATACACACACACACACAGACATCTCTCTCTCTCTCTCTGTGTATATATATATATATATATATATGTGTGTGTGTGTGTGTGTATGTGTGTGTGTGTATCATTTGGAATTACAGATATGGATTTGTAAAATGTCTGCTGAATATTTTTCTATATATATAAAAGTAAGAAGTTAAAAATAAAATGTAAAAGAAAAAAAATTGGAAAAACTTATTAAAATTAAGTTACAAAGTGGACTAGGAATTTGAATACAAAAAAATTAAAATTAACGCATAGTAAATTATAAGAATTAAATGCAATTCTATTGGTATATCATGTATTTCGTAATCTTAATATATAAAATTTAAAAGGCAAATATGTATCGCCTTAATTCCTTAAATTGATAAATACCTATCATCCCTTTAATTAATTCGAAATATTCAACTATCATTCAGTAAATTTAACTGTAGTCACCCCTCCCCCCCATCCCGCATTATTTTTTTTTCTTTATTTATTCAGAGTTGTTACTTTATGTAGAGAAATTTAAATAATTATGTTTATTTTTAACTTTTTAAGTATTTTTATTTCCTTCTTTATATAAAAATGTTATTTTAAAAAATCTTTCAGCTTGTTATTTGTTGATATACTGCAGCTCTATCCCGTGTGTTTTTACCCGGTCTGAACGACATGGAGTTGTACAGTTCAACCGTGATTTTTACTCTTGTGTTGGGTAAAGTGGCGAGCATCTACTATATTCATTTTGTCGAGTTCGAGTTTTATTTTTTCTCGAATCTTTTGATGTATCTCAAGGGCCAAGGAAGGTAGTGTTTATCTTAAAGATAACTTCTTTCAGAGAAAATTTCCTTCATATAATGTAGATAAAAGGGAAATTTTAAAACTTTTTCAGCATTTCGTTTTCAGTTTTGTATTTTAGTTTCACCTTTTTCATATTTATCTTCATTCAAAGCACTGCGTTTGAACCATACTATATGGAAGCAAAACTTCTGACAGCTGTTTTTTCTTTGTAATTTGGTGTAGTTTTTTCCAGTTAAATTAACATCTTTGCACACACACACATATATGTACATACTATATATATATATATATATATATATATATATATATATATATATATATATATATATATATATATATATATATATATATATATATATATATATATATATTTGTATATATATATATATATATATTTGTGTATATATATATATATAAATATATATATATGCGTGTATGTATCCGTGGCTTGGTACAAGAAGTGCCAAAGTGAGTTCCAAAGTCAGTTTTTCCAAGATGACTTTGTTTGCTTATGTCTCTTTAAAAAATATTATTTTCAATATAAGAAGTACCCAAGTCTGTACAATGGTTTAGAAAACACTTTTAAAGCATCGGACAGACTTGGGTACTTCTTACATGGAAAATAATATTTTTTTAAAGAGACATAAGTAAACAAAGTCATCTTGGAAAAAACTGACTTAGAACCTTCTTGTACAAAGCTACAGATATATCTGTCTATCTATCTATCTATCTGTATATATATATATAGTTTATATATATTTATATATATATATATATATATATATATATATATATATATATATACCGGGTGGTTATAATTAAACTTCCCCTATAAACGGCATTCTACAGCGCAAACGGGTGAACGGAATGCAACGAAATTTTGTATATGGGCTATACACGAGATGCGCTCTCGGAATTTCGGAAAAAAAATTATTTCCAAAATGTCCACCAGATGGCGCCTTTTCGGGAAAAACATGAAATTTAACACAATAATAGACCAAAACGGAATACAGAAACAATATTAATATTTATTGACTAGTTTCTGATCTCCTTTGTCATCGAACTACATTAAGTAAAGGTATGGGAGAAACAAAAACAGTTCAGTTTGCAGAAACAAGAACAGATTATGACAATATTGCACAAGAGGAGCAGTTGTTAATCGTGTCCAGGACGATGTAAGGAAAGCTGCTCCATGTGACCACCTTCATTCACCTGCAAAATTTCAAGTCGATGGACAGTGTGTTCAACAGCAGATCGTAACTGATCAGTTGTGAGGCTTCGCACATGAAGCATTATGGAGTTCTTTAAGTCATTCAACGTCGCAACACCTCCACGATACACCAGACTTTTTAAATGAAGGTGGTCACATGGAGCAGCTTTCCCTACATCGTCCTGGACACGAGTAACAACTGCTCCTCTTGTGCAATTTCGTCCTAATCTGTTCTTGTTTCTGCAAACTGAACTGTTTTTGTTTCTCCCATACCTTTACTTAATGTGGTTCGATGACAAGGTGATCAGAAACTAGTCAATAAATGTTAATATTGTTTCTGTATTCCGTTTTGGTCGTTTATTGTGTTAAATTTCATGTTTTCCCGAAAAGGCGCCCTCTGGTGAGCGCATCTCGTGTACAGCCCATATACAAAATTTCGTTGCATTCCGTTCACCCGTTTGCGCTGTAGGATGCCGTTTATAGGGGAAGTTTAATTATAACCACCCGGTATATATATATATATATATATATATATATATATATATATATATATATATTTATATATACATATATATGTGTGTATATATATATATATATATATATATGTATGTATGTGTGTATGTATGTATGTATGTATGTATGTATATATGCCTTGGGATGTATTTTGGTTAGATCTGCATCCTATTCAGAAAGTTTCCCTTTGAGGTAACTGATTTGGTTAGGCCTCCTGATGACGAGACCAGTCGTTTACCTCGATATATAGTTTAGTACCGTTACTGCTACAGAATCTTGCATTATGGTGCGTTTAGTCCTAAGTGCGTGATTTCTGTTTATTTTTGTCTACATTTTTCCTGCTAATAATTAATCTTCTTTTGTTTATTTATTTACTTTTAGCTATATTTGTCCGTTTTCAGTATGAGGATTTGTTGCAACTGCACAATCTTTTATAGAAAAGTTAAAATATTCAACTCTAGGGTAGGTTTTTTGTTAATTTGTTCGGCAGTCTATATGCCCTCTTTATACGTTTTGTTTCGTGATGAATTGTTTGCATTGTTTATGTTATATATATATATATATATATATATATATATATATATATATATATATATATACTGCTTAAAAATTACCACCTTGGAAATATGAGTGCTTATTTTAAGGGCACATAAATAAACTTAAAAAGATAATCCTTTAAAATTTTAGTCAAATTCCTTTTGCAATGTATTTTACAAAACTAATGAAACTGACCCGCAAAATTTGTAAAATCAAACATGATAACCATTCTAAATATAGTAATAAAAATGTACTGCCTCTATATTAATTACCATATTCCAAATTAACTTCAAAAGTTTTTTCTAGAATTAACCTCTGTCGTACCATATCTTTATCGGTTACTGACACGCATTTTTTACCTGAAACCTGTTAATTTTTAACCTAAAAAAAATCACCGAGGGGCGCACTAAACACTGAAACATCTTTTTTTCAATTTTTTATTATTGTTATTTTTTTTTTATCTGCAACAAATTACAACCTTAAACTTAACGCACGATTTCTAATGCTTGCACCCTAAGCGCGCATTTTCCGCCATTTTTTTTTTTACTTTTCCACACATTATAGGCCAATGGAAAAGCCGGGATAACGCTCGGCAAAGAAAAGAAGCAAGAAAAATGCATAAAAATAAAATAAAATGTAACTTGTGCCGATTTTTTTACCATCTGAAAGAATGCTGCTCTTTCGAAGAAAAGATAGACAAGAAACGAGAAGAAAAGAAGTGGGATAGGGAGAGAGAGAAAGATGTGAGGAGAGGAGGGGAAGGTAGGGGGGGTCTGAGAGTAGAAGAAAAAAAAATGCTCCAAAGATATCATGTAACTGAACACGTGGCTTTTGTAACGACCATTAGGAGCTCTATTTCAAAGAATGGGAAAAGTCAAGCACCAAAACTGTTATGTTGCCTATTTTGGACGCTATTGGTTTTATTACTATTCTACGGGGTTATTTTTTTATGCCATTTTGATTCCATTTGCGTGGTGGATTAGGTTAGTGTAAGGGAGGTTTATTTCCGACGTTTCTTACTCTCTCTGGACTAAGTTGTTACCATAGAGACGATTCATCGCTAGAAAGGGATATTTTGTTAAGCCCATTTGCGTTTAGTCATGCAGTATATTTTAATTAAACGAATTTACGAGCGAAATAAGTATCAGTCCAATGCAAAAGAAGGATTTTTTTTTGAAGTTTTTACCTAAAACATTCTGCTTTCAATTTTATGTGTATCTGAGGATAGGGATTTTATATTTTAAGACTTATCCTTTCATTACTTTCCAAGAAGGCAACATTTGTAGAATACACTTTCATTCCGTATTTTTTTCCTTCTTTAGTTAACAGTAGCAACACATGAGATGTTTACCTTTTTAATTGTTACAATATCCTGTTTTCCGTTACAAAATTTTTTCTATGTTCATATGCATATATTAACAGACGTATTAATGCGAGCGAAATAAGTACCAGTCCAATGCAAAAGAAAGATTTTTTTTAACAGACGTTTATAATTTCGTAATTAACAGACGTATTAATTACGAGCGAAATAGGTATCAGTCCAATGCAAAAGAAGGATTTTTTTTTTAAGTTTTTACCTAAAACATTCTGCTTTCAATTTTATGTGTATGTGAGGATAGGGATTTTATATTTTAAGACTTATCCTTTCATTACTTTCCAAGAAGGCAAGATTTGTAGAATACAGTTTCATTCAGTATTTTTAAATATGAGGCGGTGAAAAGCAAATTGATTAAGTCACATTTTCAACTTTTTTTTATTTTAGGGCAAAAATGTAATCTCCTTGTTCAATTTATAGTAGAATTGCAAATTATTATTATTTTTTATATTATAATAATTATTATGAATTATAATTTTTTCAATTTATATTTTAATTAAACGAATTTACGAGCGAAATAAGTATCAGTCCAATGCAAAAGAAGGATTTTTTTTTTTTTGAAGTTTTTACCTAAAACATTCTGCTTTCAATTTTATGTGTATGTGAGGATAGGGATTTTATATTTTAAGACTTATCCTTTCATTACTTTCCAAGAAGGCAACATTTGTAGAATACACTTTCAATCCGTATTTTCTTTCCTTCTTTAGTTAACAGTAGCAACACATGAGATGTTTACCTTTTTAATTGTTACAATATCCTGTTTTCCGTTACAAAATTTTTTCTATGTTCATATGCATATATTAACAGACGTATTAATGTATAATTTAAAAAGTATAACCATTCTATAAATAGTAGTAAAAATGTACTGATTGCCATATTCTGAATTAACTTCTTTTTATTCTTAATCAAAATCAAAAGACTTTGATCAAGAATCAAAAGAAGTTAATCTTCAAACGATCTTCGTCTTTTGATCAAGATTCTGAAAATCAAATTCCTTTGATCAAGAATCAAAATAAGTTAATTTTCAAAAGATCTTCTTTTTATCAAGATTCTGGAGATCAAATTCTTTTGATCAAGATTCTGAAGATCAACTGCTTTTGGTCAAGAATCAAAAGAAATTGATCTTCAAAATCTTTTGATTTTGAAGTTCAATGTATTATATTTCCCTATTTACGTTTAGGGATAGAAATATCAAAATCTCACCAAAGTTCGAAATTAAATGCAAAAACAAAATTACTATGAGACGAATTATCTCTTTATTAAAATAGTGAGCATTTTAAATTTAATTTATAAATTTTTCCCCGAGAAAATTAATGGAACTCGAAGAATCAGATAGCAAAATCATTATTTTAACAAAAAAATAAACACTTTCAATTTTGTGTTGTAAATGGTTTCTACCTTTGAAGACACAATGAATCGATGTGTTTAATTAGGTTTTCGAATATTAATCGTGTTCTCTGATTTATTTAATTTCTTGGTGAATTTTTAAAAAAAGTTTCCAAAACTGCATGTTTTCATAGAAAATAAATCTTCATTAAAAAGACTTTCTCGCCTATAACTATGAAATTTTAATAACTTGTTAACAATATCACTTTATAGATTTTAAAGCATTTTTTATCCTTATTGTTGAGTAAATGAGGAATAAAAAATCAGATTAAACTTAATAATTTTAGGATTTAGTATTAGAGAATTGCAGTATATCTTCTAAATAAAATTATCAAATGTTTACTTAGCATGCCATTTAAGTATGTATTACTTACTTCAGCAATAAGTGACTGAGTCAGAGACTACACATAGTATGTAAGGGGATGATAAATGTTTCATGTTTATACAACTTGACTATTGTTGTGTCATGCGAGGAATTTAAAAAAAAATTAATTTCATAATAATAGATTTCTTCAGAGAATAATTGTACGATATCTTTAAAAAATTATAACATATTAATTTAGTATGCAATACTTATTTCAGCAATAACTGATTAAATTGTAGACGACTATAATTGTAAATGCATGATTAATGTTTATTGTTTAAACAACTTAATTATTCTTATGTAATATGTAGCAAGGAAAAAACACTCATCTCGATAATTTTAGATATCTTAGTAAACAATTGTGCTATGTTTTAAAAATTTATTGAACGTTTACTTATGATGCAACTGAAGTAAGCAATACTTAGTTCAGCAATGTCTGACTGAGTTACAGTATAAGTAAGTATAACATGAACTTGACTATTTTGTCTTAAATAGCATTAATTTTAGATATCTTAGTAAACAATTGTACTATATTTTTTATTGAACGTTTACTTATGATGCAGCTGAAGTAAGGAATACTTTATTCAGCAATATCTGACTGAGTTACGGTATAAATAAGTACAACATCAACTTGACTATTTTGTCTTTTTAAATATGAGGCGGTGAAAGGCAAAGTGATTAAGTCACATTTTCAACTTTTTTTATTTTAGGGCAAAAATGTAATCTCCTTGTTCAATTTATAGTACAATTGCAAATGATTATTACTTTTTATATTATAATAATTATTATGAATTATAATTTTTTCAATTTATAGTGGAATTTTTTTTAGTTTTTGCAGTAAAACGCTTTCGACTTACACCACTTGCCTTTCACCGCCTCGTATCTTAATAAACAATTGTGCTATATTTTTTTTTAATTTTGAACATTTACTTATGATGCAACTGAAGTAATCAATACTTAGTTCATCAATATCTGACTGAGTTCCAGTATAAGTAAATATATGTAAGTGAAGGATAAATAAATTTTTCATGTTTTAAAGAAGTTCACTATTTTTCCTTATGTAGCATAAAAAATTATATTTAATAATTTTAAATTTTTTCAGAAAAAAAATTATAGTATATTTCAAATATTTATAAAATATTAACTTAGTACGTAAATAAAATAAGTTCTACTTCGTTCTGCAATAAGTTCAGCTACAAATGTCTGAGTAATGGCTGAATAGATTGAAAAATGTTCACACCTTGACTATTGTGTAATAATAAAAAAAGGCATTTAATTTGATAATTTTAGGTGGTTCTTACAGTAGGGCTTTACAACTTTAATGAACTTTTACCCAGCATACAGCTAAAGTATGCAATACCTTGCACAACATTTGGAGTTACAGACTGTACAGTGAAGGATAACTTGACAATTGCTGAGTTACAAGTAGCCAAAAAATTTTAATTCTATAATTTTAGAGGGTTTCTTCAAAAAAAATTGTAGCACATCTTTAAAAAAAATATTAAATGTTTACGTATACAGTTAATATATACAGCACTTAATACAGGGGTATTGTACGGTAAACGTTTTTCATGTTTCATGTTTAAACAATTCAACATATTAACATTTGATAACCTTCCTTAGATGCAAGGGATTTTAAAATGCGCAAAACAACTTCGTTAGTCCATATTTTAGGGTAAAATATTCAAGATTCGCAATCATGAAAAACATTGAAATTCAGTTAACCAGAATGAGAGTGAAATTGGACAAGAAATAAGTTTTAATGTTTCTTAAAATGTATTTTATATTGTATGTCTTTATCTAAAGAACCGTTCAGCTGTTTTTTCATCTCCGACAGTTTTTATTTAAGTATACAGTGTGCATGTACAATTTCACTTTCTAACAAGCAAACATTAATACAGTCTTGTCTCGAATTACGCCTGATTAGCTTTCATGGATTACATTATTTGTGGATTTAGAATCAATAATAAACATGAATTTTTTTTTTTTTTTAGTTTTTCTGCCTACTTTTATTTGGAAATTACAAATATTTATAAAACACAGTACTGTATTATAATACATCTAAATGTGTTTTGCAAACGTGTACGATTTTACTGCTGTCTAATTACCGAACATGAACCTAGTCGCGTAATTTGCATGTAGTTGCCAATTTGTCACTGCTAGGTTTATGCATGCTAGTTACAGTGTTGGAAATGTAATTTTAAAAAAAAATTTTGAGGATAAGACGCACAATATAGGAAAAACAGATTAATATTTAAGACAATATCAAAAGAGACAAGATGCAACTTCAAGTGAAAACGATTGGTGCCTAATAATAGAAAGTTCTGAGCACTGATAAACACCTTTAGTGCTCAATAATTTCATAGCATTTCCAAATTCGAGTAATTTAGAAAATATAAGAATCTGTTAAGAGCTTAAAAAATGAAAATAAGAGTTTTAAACACCTTTGGTAGAAGGCGGATAACAAGCCGAAACTGTCTGATCCGGGTAAACTTGTCTACCCAACCGTGGTAACAGCCAATCGATTATTTTAAAGCTAATGCATACTCATCCAGCTGTTAGCTGTTAGACAGTCGTGAAATAGTCCTCGAATGCGAGGAACAATCTACCTAGATTCACGGACCGCAAAGAGAGGTGTTTAGCAAACAACAAATTCCTCAAAACCACTTTCTGAACACCCTCCTCCTCCCCTTCTTCCCCTCTCCACGAACAAATTGCTCTAGAGGTGCATCCGAAATCAACGTTCCGAAATTTTACCACACAGTCCGATTACTTAACACACTCGGGGTTTTTGCACCCAAAATTACATCGGAGGAAAAGGAAAATGAAGAAAACGGCAAGAGAGGGAAAAAAAAAGAGGGAAGCCGAATCGGTGGCGCCCCATAATAAACACGGACCACATCCCTGTAGGGTGGGTTGAGGGGAAAAAAAGGGAAAAAACTAAAAAAAAAACCGACTCGAATCCTTACACTTATATTCTTTTTCGCGGCTGTAGGGAAATAGATGAAGAGAGCGCGTGGTCAGAATGTCTAGAGGGGGTTTTCATTAAGTGGTCCCAGAAAACGACTTCCACTTGATGGAATGTCATATCACTGGGCCTTAATCTGGAAATTATCAGTCATATTTCATGGAAACCCTCTTTTCCTCGGTTGCAGAAATTGAAAAAGAGCAAGCGGGGACCGGGTAAGAATTGCGTAAGATCGAAGTCAGAGGATAAGAGGCATTTAGTTAAGGGGGGTTTGGAAGACAAAATCTTATTTTTTTCTGTATGCAATTTGTCTCTATGTGACTTTAAATGCATTTTGTTTTCATGTGACTTTAAACGTATTTTGTCTTCATGTGACTTTAAATGTATTTTGTCTTCATGTGACTTTAAATGCATTTTGTCTTCATGTGACTTAATGCATGACTTAATGCATGTGACTTAATGCATGTGACTTAATGCATGTATTTTTTGTTCATCTGACTTTAAATGTATTTTGTCTTCATGTGACTTTAAATGTATTTTGTCTTCATGTGACTTTAAATATATTTTGTCTTCATGTGACTTTAAATGCATTTTGTGTTCATCTGACTTTAAATGTATTTTGCCTTCATGTGACTTTAAATGTATTTTGTGCTCATCTGACTTTAAATGTATTTTGTCTTCATGTGAGTTTAAATGCATTTTGTCTTCATGTGACTTTAAATGGATTTTGTCTTCACTTTAAATGCATTTTGTCTTCATGTGACTTTAAATGTATTTTGCCTTCGTGTGACTTTAAATGTATTTTGTGTTCAAGTGACTTTAAATATATTTTGTCTTCATGTGACTTTAAATGTATATTGTCATTATGTGACTTTAAATTTATTTTGTCTTAACGTGACTTTAAAAAAGTCACATGAAGTTGATAGTACGTATGAAAAATGCAGAAACAATTTGAAATTTTGTACTGATAATGTTAAAATTAGAAATTTAAAGCGTGTTAGGATTTATATCATGAATCAAAAGTTCTATTTGCTCAATCCTTTCCCTTTAGTACATAGAAGAGATCTTTAATTTGTCATCAGGGTATTTAAAAATTTTATGAAAAAAAATATAGATTAAAAATAAAGTAGAAAGAAAGGAAATTGAAGAAAATGGCAAGATATGAAAAACAAGACTTAAAATATTCTTAAATTCGAAATTCAAAGCATGTCGAATTTTGATTTACCATCTGAATAAATGACTCTATTAACTTGATCATTCACTTTTGTACATAAGAGAAGTTCTTTAACTAATTTCACTTCAGAGTTTTTAGAAAATTTTACAAATAAAACTTTAACAAATCAAAATAAAGTCGGAAGAAAAGGAAATGGCGAAAATGTCATGAGAAGCAGGTTAGAATGGAAAGAGGTTAAAAAAATTTTTAAACTCCAAATTTAGTGCTTGTTGATCTTTTGATTTATCGTCTAAATCAATGGCTCTATTTATTTAGTCGTTCGTCTTTTGTACATAGTAGCGGTAAATTAATTTATCTTCAGGATTTATAGAAATTGTATTTAAAAAATTATAAATAAATATGAGGGAATTTAAAAGAGGAAAATGGCAAGAAGTGGAAAACAAGAGATTTTATTTTTTTTTTAATTCGAATTAAAGCGTGTTGAGCTTTTGATGTGTCCAGTGAATTAAAATGTCGAAGGAAACGAAAATGATGAAAATGGCAAGAGATGAAAGACAAGAAATTTTAATTTTTTAATTCTAGTTTAAGCGTGTTGAGTTTTTGATGTGTCTCATGAATTAAAATGTCGATTGAAACGAAAATGATGAAAATGGCAACAGATAGAAAACAAGAGATTTTAATTTTTTAATGCGAATTTAAGCATGTTGAGTTTTTGATTTGTCTCATGAATTAAAATGTCGAAGGAAATGAAAATGATGAAAATGGCATGAGATTGAAAACAAGAGATTTTAACTTTCTGAAATTCGAATTAAAGCTCGTTTAGTTTTTGATTTGTCTCACGAATTAAAATGTCAGAGGAGAGGAAAATGGAGAAAATGGCATTAGAAAAAAAGCAAGAGATTAAAAATATTTAAATTCGAAATACAGCAAGTTGAGCTTTTGATTTACCGTCTGAATCAATGGCTCTAAGGGATTAATAAACTTTAAAATGAATATCAGCAAATAATAAGCTTATTAAAATGTTCCAAGAATAATTATTCAGTGATTCCAAATATAAATTGTGGAAGATATAAATTATTATCCACAGTAAATTAATTCTCAGCTCAGCATCTTACGTATTTTCACAGACAAATCCATTAAACCCAAAAGTTAAGCTCTTTAAACTATGATTAGTTCGGTTTAATTTCAATTAGAATTATAGCAAATAGTACTGGTAAAAAATAAACAAAACATTTTGCCTCAATAAACATCATTGGATGCATGCAGTTTTTATTTAAATGTCTATTCTTAAAAAATGAAACTAAAAAGTTTGAGATAGCATTTAAGGATTAAATTTAAAATTCATTAAATGGAATAACTTAAATAATTTATAACTTTGTTGATGATGTTTGAAATGGTGTTTGAAATGTATAGGAGATTGATCACAACAGGTAAATTAATTTAAAGCCTCTTGTTATTTTGTGTTTATTTATTACATTCAAATATTTTTCCATGATTATAAATGATTAGCTGAAAACCCATGCTTCGCTACGAAGTACATCCAAATTAAATACAACGGACAATGTATGCAATTAATGCCAAAAAAAAACAAAAAAATATGTATAATAGATACAACGGCCAATGTATGCAACTAATGCCAAAAAAATATATATATATATAGATATATATTTATAAAAAAATCGTATCGGATATTTTATAGACAAAATAACGTAGAAGAAAATATTCAAATTAAATACATCGTCAATGTATGCAATTAATTTGCATGTTTAATATCCATAAAACATACTAATTTGAATTAAATTCTTAAAAAAACGTCCATCTCAATTAGTCTAGTGGTTAACTTTTATCTTTTACCGTATTTTAATATTTCTTTTGTCAATTTTCGTTTTAAAGCAATTTTTATGATCTTTGTCGTGATATAAATTTTATAACTTTCAAATTATTAATTTAAATACAAACTTTAAAAAAGTTACAAAAACAGATTAAAAATTTAATTTTAAAAAAATCTAAGAAGAATTTTTCAAAAATTTTTCTTAGTGCACTCCTACACTATAAGAAGAATCGCCATGCAAAATTTCAGCCCTTTAGGTCCAGCGATTTGGTCTATGAGTTATTTGTCAGTCAGTCAGTCCGTCAGTTACTGAACTGTTAAATATATATAGATTAATATCATTATGTAAGCTTTCAATTCGACTGATTTACTTTTATTTCCAATGTATCATTGTAAACCTCTCCCCTTAATTAATTCCAATGGTTGAATACAGGAATCTCAAAAGTCCACGCGCCCTCTTTGTTATAATGTCACTTTTATAAACTCACTGGAATACAGAAACAGTTGCTACATGGTAATTAAGCCAGGCTTTGGAGAATATAAAACATTATAGATTTTAATGCAAGGTATAAGTTATAAATTGGGGAACAATTAACAGAATTTTTTAAAATAATTAGCTGTATAGTTAATTTATTGATGAAGATGGTAATAATAATTGACTAGTTTAAGCATGTCCGTGACGCATTTAATTTTTTTTTAATTTATTGAGTTAGAATTTTAAAATTTTTTGTGATGGTCAACCATATAATTTTAAACTAAATCCCATCATAAAACTTCTCGTAAAGTTTTTAAAAAAATTTTTAATTTAAATTTTTTTTTAAAAGTGGGGTAATTTAAAATCGTTATAACTCAAAATATTATTTGTCGAATTACATTTTTTTCCTTCAATTAAACAGAAATATATAAATTTTAATTTTGATCCAGTATTTTTTCAAATATTAACTTTTATTAAATTAAAAATATTAAAATTTTAAAATTAAAAAAAATTATGTAACTTATTTTAAAAAAATCATATTTTCAAAAGTAAATATTTTTTTCAAATTTGCTGAATCAAAATCAAAGTAGAATAATTGAAAAAGACATGTTCCAAGTTTGAACCATTTATCTTTAACGGTTTTTAACATCTAAAAATTTAAAGACGAGAAATGGTGAAAAAAACCATCACGCAGGAAATCTCTTTTAAAAGTTTAAACAAATAGTGGCTGCTATTAGAATGCTGCAAAAAAAAAAGAATATTTCCTATTCAAATTAAGATAGAAAAATTATTTAAACGTTTTTTCAAGCGGAAAAAAAACTGAAAAATTTTAATGCAATAATTTTTTTTTTAAATTTTTTTTTTTGAAAATTTGAAGATTTTTGTGTCCCGAACCCCCTAACCCTTTGAGGGGCACCATTTGCATAGTGCAAACGCCTAAATCTAGTGTTTGTTTCACTTGCATTCAATGAATTCCAGTTAAATGAGCTGAAAAATGGTTTGTACTGCCATCTGTTATCACTTTAAAAAAGTAAAAACATTTGGCAGTCTTTAATTGGAAATTTTTTCACGATTCTTTAGGTTAAAAAAAATTCGGAAAAAAATGTCAACCGTGCAAAAGGGGGAGGTTGTTACCCCGGAAAGGGTTAAATAAAACAACCACTCGACCCCCAATGAAAATATCTTGGTAGAAACACAATTTTATAAAAAAAATCTTGGAAATGTTAATAAAAAAAGGTAGAAATAAAAGAAATCAGTACATATTGGGGATATATTTGTTTTACATACTAACTATTTTTTTTTAAATGTCTAGCTTACCATCTACATTCGTTTTTGGTAAAACTGTTTGATACCTTATATAACAACATCATAACATTTTTAACATATTAAAAACATAAATAAAAATATTAATTGTATGATTCAATATGACAAATTTACTTCAAACTACCCATCCAGTCACCCCCTCTGTGGGTCGCAACCGACAGTTTGCGCCCCATTAGTCTAGTTCTTAATGGTAAATATCTCATCCGAAAGTAATATCAAGAGATAAAGCAATTTTACATGTATTCAAATATTACTAATTACGTATTAATAATATTATTTAATACATAATCATAATGTTATTATAACATAATAATAATGTTATTAATAATATCATTTACATGTATACACTATATTATTAATTATGATTTATTTTCATCTTAACAAAATTTATGCTTTATTACCCCCAAACATGTGTTACAAAAATCATGTGTTACTCAACAAGGAATTTTACTTGGGAGTTTTGATATTCGCTTTAGGAAGCTACTCAGAACATTTACACATATTTACAAAGTCATTGTTTCAATGCTCACGGGAAAAGAAAAATCAAAGCAAAAGCAAGCACTTATAAGAATTACTAAATCTACAGATAAGAGCCCACGGAGACGTCTCGGTTTTGGCAGGAAACGAATCATCTGTATTTATTAAGTCTTTCGACACCTGCATCATGTCATATTTAAGATCTAATCCCTCAAGATAAGATAACTATCATTCGGATACCTGGATAATCCGATTAATGCAGAGGTAGTCACTATCTCTCCAGCAAATTGGATCAGAGATACTTTTCTCAATAACTCATCCGACTGGAAAGTTCCCGACAGCTTAATTTCAGTGTTAAAGAAATGAGAATTGAAAAGTAAGGAAAGAAATGAAAAATTAAGAGATAAAAAATAATTGCTAAAAGAGAAAGGAAGGAAAGTCTAAAAAATGAAATTAATAGTTGAAATTTAGGAATGAGAAAAATAATAAAAAATTTAAATAAAAATCTATATATTTGAGTTGCTAAGCCGACTTTTTGGGCAGTCCGTGAGATAAAACTACTGCATCAATTTACTTAATTTTGGTCTTAAACGAAAGATTGTAATCTGTAGATTTGTCAAATTTGGTTTTTGTAACCGCAATTTCTATTAATTAGCAATAATTTACAGTTGAAAAATAGCTTTCTGCGCATGCTCAGTGGCATGTTTAAATCTGGCTTTAGATACTCACCAAGCACGAGGCCACCAAAACACGTTAATTTGTTTATTTCGAGGAATCTCTCTAGCTCTCTCTCTCTCTGCTATTTTTATTTTTAATTATGTTATATAGAATTAAACCTGAAAATTGTTTATTTCGCGCTGATAGGTAACCCATTTCTTTTTATTGGATTCAATAGTAATTTTTAAAGCGTATTTCTCCATCCTTAATATTATGATTTTTAGCATTTGGTAATGATGTATAAGCACATGTGTTAGCACATTTGGCAATGATGTATAAGCAATGATGTATTAGCACATTTATTTTTGATCCAGACGTCATGTTTTGGCGGGTACCAACTATTAAAAATTAAATTATAAAATAATTGTGAACAATTAAAAGTATTAAATTTATTAAATATTTTTTCCTTAATAAGTAAAGTAAATAATTCAAACTGTTTGCTCATAGATGAGAGATAAATATTATTTGCGTTAAAGGTAGATAATTAGCATAAAAATTGAGTAAGCTATTCTGAGGATTTGTTTACTAAAATTAATAAATTACGAATTTGCAAGTGCTTTTCGGTGTTATTTTACTTTTTGATGGTTCGTTAACATCAAATAAGTCAATTAATTTCTTAACTTCTGTATTATGATATTTAAAATCCTCTACTTCCTTAATCACATATTTGAAAATGTCAAAAGAAATTTTTTTGAACCGATAACTAGAAATTTTTACATACACACACTCAAATAAATTTTCTTTCAACAGTTTTCTTTCACACACGCAAAAAAAAAAAATATTAAAAATTCCTTAATCAGACTTTTTACCGACAATATTACGGTTTGATTACAGCAAATGTCATGTGCCCAATAACCTTTAGCTTACGGGGGCCATTTTTCTGATTCCCTCTTTAGAAAGGGAAATTTCCTACCCCTTTTGTAAGAACGGCCATTAAGGGATGGATATATATATATATATATATTCATTCTTGGGATACATGCTATCCCTCCCCGTAAGGAAAAGGTTAATACACAAGGCGTTTTTCGCTGGAATTAAAGTCAGTGGTCTCCTAACATAAGCCACTTGTTGAATGCAGATGACCTGGAACACCCCCACAACCTCCCGCACGCGATGCTGGAAAAAAAAATTACACCTTATAAGAGAGGACTTCCTATGCAATCGTTTCACCGCAGCACCGGGATGGTCACGTTAAACATATACGTTGAGGGGTTGTCTATTTTTACCGATATTTCCAAAGCATTGTTATCCCTTTTTTATGCAGTTAAGAGTTAAGAGTCCATGTTATGAGTTATTGATAAAAATATTTCATTACTGGATTAAATTTATTTAACGATAATTTTTGAATATTTTTGAAAATAATTAATTAAAGGTAACCGTCGATTTGTCTGTACAAATCTTAATTTGTGAACGCCCCCCTCCCCTCTCTTAAGACGCTGCATTATTTGCGTGCTGTTTCCTTCAAGTCCCCATCCCCCAAAATAATAAATTACGATCCGGACGGGCGAAAAATATAAATAAAAAAAAAATCCTCGATTTCAAATTTGATTCAACTGTTCATTAGATATTGCTTTGCCCAACTCTCTTCCACCTACCCACATACATCCCTTTCCCCATCTACCTCGGATGAGTTTTAGATCTGAAAGCCCCTCTAACTTATTCTGGATATAAATCGCAGGGAAGTAAATTTTTTTTTTCCCTACTTCTTCTCTTCTCTCTTCCCCTAGCGCCGAGGGTTTTTTCGCTTACGTGTATTTTTCAGCGTCTGTAATTTTCGGAAACGATGCGGTGGCATTTTACTGCATTTCTCACCTAATACTCTCTATTCCGGCACCACGGTACCGTGCCAGCATTCTCTCTCCAGCGCGCTGATCATATGCGAGTTTATGTAAAAGATATTTCTTCTTTTATTTTTACCGAGGTGTGTGTGTGTGCGTAGGTAAAATGTAAGTTCGAAAAATCCGGTTTGTCTTGTCGAGAAACAATGTAGTAAGTTGTCTGCGAGAGAGAGAGAGAGAGAAGACGCAAACGAAATAAAGATGTATATGCAAGTTTGCTTATTGTGTAGGTCCTCCATTTCGGATATTATTTTTCAGACAGAATGGTTAGGCTTATTGAATGTAATAGGGTATATATCATTTTCTGCTGAATTTAGGGCGCATTCTCTGAGGGGAAATTTTATTTGGATCGCGGTACACCTCTCACTTGTTAGGGATCTGTAAAACATTTTCATATCTGGGAGAGGGGGGGGGGCAGGAGGATGGATTACTCCGGAAGAAATGTGGTAATTTTTGAGAGAGGGAAGTTTTTAGGCGAGAAAATAAGAGAAGAAAAGTTAATAAAAACATGCTGTGTGAAATTTTCTGCTACTCTTTATGTAGGGCATCTGATGTTAAAATTGCCGTCTTGAAGCCTACAGGAGATTTTTTTTAGTGGTCATTCACAGCCAATAGGATAAAAGATATATCCCAACCAAAAATGTAAGACATATGTTTGATTTCAAATACTATATTTATAATCAAAATGTTAAATGACTTTTTTTCTGAATTTTCATATGTTACACGAAGAAGATATGAATTTTTATGACTTTAGATGTACACATGTTGAATTATAGTCACAGAAATGTGAATGCTAATTAAACACTGGACCCATTCTCGAGATATTTTACTACGATATTTCCACTCATCTGATCCCAGATATTAACCTTATAAGTCTATGAACCTTTTATATATATATATATATATATATATATATATATATATATATATATATATATATATATATATATATATATATATATATATATATATATATATATATATATATATATATATATATATATATAATATATATATATAATATATATATATATATATATATATATATATATATATAAATATATATATATATATATATATATGTCGTCATTTGGACGAAAGACAGAAATCAACTCGTTTAATTTAACACGTTTATTAATTACATTAAATGCAACATAACCAGGCTGGTTAAGAGAACAGAACGTATCACCAACATACACCAAGTTTCTAGTAGTACAGGGCAAATATGAAATCACTCATCTCTCTCTAGCCGTTTCCAACCCAGGACAGCAAACATGTCCAGCGGGTCATTCGGCGAGAAACCGATTCCCCTATAAACTCCTGACTCTGATTCGTCGGGGCTGTACTCAAAGTGAGGGACGAGTCATTAAAAATAATAATTACTGGATCTATTTCTTACATATATATATATATATATATATATATATATAAATATATATATATATATATATATATATATACATATATAATTCAAAAATTTAAATAATAAATTGTTGGATATTAAGAAGTTTAGATATTTTACGGCATATTATTTTAGTACATAGCATTTGAAGTCCATAGGGGAAAATATAAATTGGAACGAAAACTAATTTGCAACACTTTTAAAAAGCAATAATAAAAGCATCATGAAATAGCAAAGCTAAAAAGAACATGTTAAAAAAGAAGAAAATGCACTCATACGGAAGGAACAGGGTTTGTTTCAATAAAATTCTTTAAAATATTGTCAGAAATATACAGAAAGGTATTAATTATTGAATTTACCTGTTTCAAGTTGTACGTAGCCGAAGTGTGCGTAGTTTAGTCTTTGATAAAAGTTTCGATCTTCGTACTGAATATGGGCACGTCATCAGATTCTGCAAATCAATAAATAGAAAATATAAATAAAAACAGACAGAAAATTAACTGAGCATTTTTTTCTGAAACAAAGAAAATCAATACTACCCATAACTAACAAAACTACTACAAAAATTAATATTGAACCAATACCATAAATATTTATACAAATGCATCCTGCACATTTGCATGAGTTCCAAATCCAAAATCTGAAATTAGGTTTCGCGTTCAAACCTTAGTCTTTATAGAGATAAAATATTTGACATGCACAGAAAAATTTTACACTATATTGTCCAAGGCAATGCCTTAACTTAAAATTGTAAAATAAATGTAAGTTTACACACACATATATTCAAAATAAGGCAATAAATGATCGAGTTTGGTGATCTATGATAAAGCCACTAATTATTCACTTCTTCTATTTCTTATGGATTGTACGGGGTCTAAGTATGTTTATCAGATCATACTTATTAGAAACAATCCATTGGTTTTTTGACAGAATAGGCACCGCTGATGAAAAGATGCTGTCAAAAACCTATATTTCACTTATCTTTTCATGTTTTCAGTTCCTGGCTGTAGTGGTTTATGGCTTATACTGGTTTTTCATTTACAACTTTGACTTATACCTTTACATTTACAACTTTGATATAATATCATATAGATATGAATAAATATATATATATATATATATATATATATATATATATATATATATATATATATATATATATATATATATATATATATATATATATATATATATGTATATATATATATATGTATATATATATATGTGTATATATATATATATATATATATATATATATATATATATATATATATATATATATATATATATATATATATATATATATACAGTGCTGTAACTAGCTATTCCTGTGCCCTGGGCAAGAATTTGCATTTGGGCCCCTTAATTAATTAGGTTTGGGAAAATAATAATACAAATACAGAATTTTGGGCCCCCCCCCCTGTCCTTCCAAGTGGGCCCTGGGCGGATACCCCTGTTGCCCCTGCCTAGTTACGGCACGGTAAGTATATCTATATATATATATACACTGTATTATTGTATTTAAGTAGCAATAAATCCCTACTACATAATACAGAACATTGCAATCAGTGTGTTTTTATAAGCTTTAGCAATTTTAGTATAGAAGTCATCTGCGTACGTAAAAAAATATCCTCGTTAGTTATTGAAGGTAAAATAGCAAAATAATAGTATTCACATGAATTGAGGGTTATATATATCATTATGCTATCGGATTTGTTTCTCCATTATTTATAAATATATATTACGTTTAATTATTTGGCGAGAAATTAACGACGTTCAATTATCCCTTCTTCTCGACAGATAAAACGTTATTAAAATAAATAATAGGTTTTGAGAACTATTCAAGCAGTGTTATATCTGATTTAACAAAATCGCCTGTGTCAGCGATAACGTTAAGAAAAATCCTCTTCTATCTCCGCTTGAAGAAGTGGTGATATATCAAGGAGTAGGGATATTGATTGACTGCCTTAAAATCCAAGCTGCTTTACTTTAAACCCGTGTCGTTGAGTTGTCAAATAGCCTTCTCCCCACTTGAAGTGCTCACGAATAATTTAAGCAGAAAATAGAGTTACACAAAGTAACGCAACAGAAAAATGTTGCTGAATGCTTTGGTAATGTAGCTTTATCTAAAGCACTGTTAAACATGATTTCAACCAACTGGTGGACAAACATGGCTGGCGATGCTCTTATTTGCATTTGAATGATGTCGTACTTTTGAAGTCTGCTTCATGATCACTCGCTAAAGATAGTGATTTCTGCTTAAGAACAGAAACTACATCTTTAACTCTACAATAGCATGTAAAACGTTGGTTTATATAAATTTTTATTCTTACGAAACTTAATTCTACTTCGTAAACACTGATTGCTGCCAATTTGGAAGTAAATATTCCGAAATTATTGTTTTTGAATCCAGCTTTAAAAAATATATATAAACAATTACATATATTTCAGGCATATTTCGTCTGTACATATTTTTTTGTAATTATACAAACAGATCAATATAATATAAATCAAAAGTGTATCAAACCTCCCAAAGTCACCATATTAATCAGAACTTTAGTTCAAGTAAACAAAAGTTCATGATATTATAA
>OU015498.1:66367133-66372133 GCA_907164885.2 Dolomedes plantarius | reverse complement strand
GACTGTATATATATATATATATATATATATATATATATATATATATATATATATATATATATATATATATATATATATATATATATATATATATATATATATATATATATATATATATATGTATATATATGTATATATATATATATATATATATATATATATATATATATTTATATATATATATATATATATATATATATAATATATATATTTATATATATATATATATATATATATATATATATATATATATATATTTATACATATCCACCGCCGTGTACACTAATGGCGGCTGGTGCACAAAAAATCTGTCGTCGCTCCAATGTCCTCCAAGTTCTCAAATTTACATGTGGAGATGCGGGGTCAAGTGTACTGGTCTTGTCACTTGACTCGGTTCTACATTACGGGACCAGCTTGTAGGGGGTTATATATATATATATATATATATATATATATATATATATATATATATATATATATATATATATATATATATATTTATACATATCCACCGCCGTGTACACTAATGGCGGCTGGTGCACAAAAAATCTGTCGTCGCTGCAATGTCCTCCAAGTTCTCAAATTTACATGTGGAGATGCGGGGTCAAGTGTACTGGTCTTGTCACTTGACTCGGTTCTACATTACGGGACCAGCTTGTAAGGGGTTATATATATATATATATATATATATATGTGTGTGTGTGTGTGTGTGTGTGTGTGTATGCATGCATTTTATATACATATATATATATATATATATATATATATATATATATATATATATATATAGTATATACCACCTTCTCCATACATGCGAGGGATCAAATGCTCCATGTCCAATGCCATGTCCAATAAATACTCCTCTAGCTGGTTATATTAAAGATACCACACAATCCAAATTACTCAAAATTTTTAAAGGTCGACATACCCATGTGAACTGATCTACACTGGCAATGATATCCCAGATGCAACGTAGCTGATAGACATTTATTGACAGAAAGAGCATTTGTGAATTTTTCATTCAGTAACCGCTTCCGCTATGGTGTGGCATAAACGTTTTATCACAAACTTGCTTTGAATTGAAAAAAAACATACAAACCAGAAATACTAAAAAAATAATAAATAAATAAAATAAATTTAAAAATTTTTTTTTAAATAAATAAATAAATAAAAATATCCCCATAATTTAACGGCTCTACGGTTGAAATTTTTCGTGTCATTAGTTTATAAAACACGCCTGAAGTTGAATGTGAATGTAACATGATAATTTAATGAGTAGGAAAATCTTATATAATTGCATATTTTCTGCAATGTACATGCTGCATTCAAGAATAATTAAAATTACTGCATCATCGTCATTAACAATAACAATGGACAAAGCAGTAAAATTGTGTAGACTTGTAAAACCAATAAAAAAACATAGTGAAAATACAATGCATTTAAAAATTTGCACTTGAGAAACACGTCATATTGTTCATAATATTGATTTATAATAACTTCATTTAAGTCTGCTGTGTACTAACCCTATTGGATTCGCTCACCTTAATGTTATCCTGTCGAAAAAATTTGTCCAAGGAATGTCGACTTGGATTGAAAGATTTTTTTAAAGAAATTGTACTCCGTAATAGGATTAAATTTTACACATTGGAGAAATTTTAGTTTTAAAAAAAAAATGCAAATAATATTTTAAAATATAAATTATTCGGGGGGAAAATCTGGTATAGTGTGTTTTAAAAGCCCATTAATTTCTTTGGTGGACGAAATTTATAAAATGAATTCTATTGCAAGGTGCAGAAAAGTTCAGGATATCTGAAAATGCTATTTTTATTGGAATATCAGCATTTTTGTAGCTGTAAATAGTAGACGAATTTTCTCCATAGGTTAACATTGAGGTTAGCGAATCCAATAGAGTTAGTTCACAACAACCTTAACTCTGAAGCCTCGGAAATATTTCATTCTTTTAACTAAAAAAAAACAATGTGATCAACCTCTTAAATATGTTAAAAAAAAAATCCGCTTTCTGATATATAATAATTTTATTAAATCATCTTCGTACAGTTTTAGCATTAGTTTTCATTTTCTGGATGCAGTGTTTGACCTCAAGCAAATTTTTCAGCTGTGAGCCGAAAGGATAACTTGCTTGATTCTTTGCAGCTGCGAGAAATCTACAATCTATAGCACACATCTCTCTCTAGATTTATTCTCTGTCTTTCGATTGAAATCTTTCATGAAATGGAATACGTTCTCTCGTCTTAAAAAAAAAGCCCTTCTATTCATAAGGTCTATAAGAAAGAGAAATAACTAATCAGTTTGGAAAAAAAAATACATCGGAGTTCATCCCGGCAAATATTTATGTGGAGATAATAATATCTCAAAGTTTGCGCAAGGAAGAAGTGGCAGAACAGAAAAAATATTTTGTATAGTGTTTACTAGCATAGTCTCTGATTATGGTAATTAAGAACTTTAAAAAATTTTAAAACTTTAATTTATTAAATGGGCTCTTCTGGTATAAATTTTTTTAAAACAATGCAAATAAAACTTGATAAGAGTACGTGATTTTGGGGATAATCGACACCATATTAGGTGTAGGTTAATGAAAAAAAATAAACAATGATGACATACAATTTTTTTTAATTTTACTGCTTCCAAGTAACAATGTAAATAAATTCAATAATATATATATACAGTCGAACCTCCATATATCGAACTTCCCTATATCGAAATTTTCTATATATCGAACTCATAGCAAATCTCCATGTTCATTACATAGAAAAACTGTTTCTATACATCGAAATTTTTTTCACGAAATATTGGGAGATTTTATTCCACTTTATAATAAAATCTCCCAAATTTTTGGCGTTTGAAATATTTCGTGTACTTCAAATCGTTGAAAATGTCCCTGATGAAGTTTTTAATGGACTGAATAAATGCGAACATTTCTTTGATTGACTTTCCGCAAAACTGTCTGTTCAGCAAGATATTCGTAGTTTTTTTTAAAGAATGTAACTGTGATCACTGTAACCACTGTCTGGATTATTGTGTTTTTAAAGGTATATAGTACGCAATAAATCTTTCACATTAATTCATTTTTTAGTTATTAACTGTCATTTAATCTGATTCACATATAAATTGGAATTGGAGTTTCGTATAAGAAAATTAGCTTTAATTTCAATGTTTTAGGAGAATTATTATAAAACTAAGATTAATTCTATATATCGAATTTTTTTCCGGCATTTTTCTACTTCGATATATGGAGGTTCGACTGTATATACAGTTAAACCTCGTTTATCCGGACTAATTGGGACTATAGGCAAACAGGACAACCGAAAATCCGGAACATCCTGGTAATATGGGTAATAGGCAAAACAAAATCATTAACTAAGCAGGCTTACCGTTTATTACGATAAGAAACAATGTTTTGTAACAAAATTACATAGTATTGCTTACAATACATTAAAAAATAAAAAAAATTACTTTTCACATCATTTCTTAACAAAGAATTGGTAAGACTAGCAAACCTTTCTTAAACTCAACAAGAAGTATTTTCTTACCATAATTTACTGTACATTCTATGCGGGAATTGTTCATTGAATCAAACTAAAAAACGAATATTAATTGGGGTACTTGTTATGTTCTTGCTATCATAGTTAAAAATTATTATCTAATGTGATCATTAAAAATAAATAATGTCTACAAATCTGATCCAGATTATCCGGACATCCGGATCAGCAAGGGCCGAATAAGCGAAGTTTTACTGTATGTATGTATATATATATATATATATATATATATATATATATATATATATATATATATACATACATATATATATATATATATATATATATATATATAAATATATATATATATATATATATATATAAACATATATATATATAAACATATATATATATATATATATATATATATATATATATACATATATATATAAACATATATATATATATATATATATATATACATATATATATATAAACATATATATATATATATATATACATATATATATATAAACATATATATATATATATATATATATATATATATATATATATATACATATAGGGGTGGGGTGGGGGATAAATGAATATTTGTGCTCTATGGCCTGTTTGTAAAATATGTAGATATATTCATACGAATTATCAATGAATCCATTATTCTATAAAATAATTGAAAACTATTTTAATGTTGATTAAAACATAAATATTAAAAGGCAATATTAAATATAGCGCATAAACTGCAATGTGTTAACGCTGTTAATAATGCATGTTGTCAATTGAATTCTTTTCAAGAATTTTGGAATTCTCGTCCTAGCTAGATTTTTTTCTCCCTTATAAATGAAAAATGGAAAGTTAAATAAGTTTTTCTTTGAAACTTCAAATTATTTTTTTATTTATACTTTTTATACTGTTTTTAAAAGGGGATTTTTGTATTAAAATAAAGTAGAATAGGAATACTAATAAAAGCTATAAGTTTGGATGTAACAAAACATATACAGGGGTCAGTTTAAAAATAATCTCCACAAAAACATAAATGATATATATATATATATATATATATATAAATCAACAAAACTGTTAAAAAAATTACAAAAATAATCTTTCAACATCTATACTTGCAGAAACCTCAACGTTTATCCTTATGAGAACATTTTTTTATTATTATTATTCATCAAATATAATTTTTACTTTCTTCCAACAACTTCCCGGAATTCGGTGAAATCCAGTTTTGCAGAGTATTTTTCAGCCTCCGCAAATGCCTAACCGCACATAAAAACGACAGAAAAACAAAAATTTACATTTTACTTTTAAATTTCACGCGTCATCTTGTGCCCATCTTATAACTCTAAAACAACCGCGTGAAGAAAGTAATGGAAAGATGATGTTCTGCATATAATCAGAAATCGCTGCTCAAGAGGAGAGAAGCCCGTATTTTGTGCTTAGACCTTAAAGAAATCCAGTCTGATTGAACACTTATTT
>OU015498.1:66337133-66362133 GCA_907164885.2 Dolomedes plantarius | reverse complement strand
GAAAAAATGAAATATACTGATTGAAAATACGTAAGAAGAGGAAAAAAAAAAGCGTTTTTCAATTCTTCGGAACTTTAAAGAATGACCATAAATTTCTCCACCCTTGCATTTTTTGGAGGCGACATAAAAGCCTGAAATATCGAATTTCCAACATTTCTCGGTCTACCTTCCCCCCCTTTTTTTCCAAAAGTCTTTATGCTTCCCCCGTATAAAAATATATTTTTTATATATTTCATTGTTGTCATTTTATTCAGACCTCTTCGGCTTCAGAGCCTTTACCTCAGCATTGTTATACGTATATGGTCTTCTTTTTTACGTCTTTTAGACGTAACATGTTTACGGCATAACAATGCCTCAGGCAGAA
Organism: Dolomedes plantarius; assembly: GCA_907164885.2. Classification (NCBI taxonomy): domain Eukaryota; kingdom Metazoa; phylum Arthropoda; class Arachnida; order Araneae; family Dolomedidae; genus Dolomedes; species Dolomedes plantarius. The sequence goes on along the minus strand of OU015498.1, from coordinate 66,361,769 downwards.
TAAACGGGGAAGGGGGAATAAAGTCAATCTTACGACCCACCCTGCTTCCCCTAAAAAATCCCTATCCCCCTTTTTTTCGTTCAAAAAAGCCGCGCTAAAAATCATAAAACGTGCGCGTGATAAAAAAAAAATAATAATAAAAAGAATTAAGGAAATATTCTGAGAGAGTCTCAGGGAAAATTTTACTATAAGGCCTGAATCAAGACGTGTATTTTATTTATTCGGGGGGGGGGGGGGAGGAACCATTCTGCAACGACGCGATTCTCGAAATATCGCCTAAAGTTCTTTATCAATGAGTTTGTTTAGCTTAAATGTGCATTAATTTTTATCATAAACGTTCTTTAGAATTTTTATGATTTAGGATTAATTTACATCGGACTCTTCGAAAGCGTTGAATTTCACATTGACTGATTCTGCGAAAACCAGGAAGTTCAATTTCTGGTCTTAATTTTTCAAGTCTCTAATTTTACAGACACATCCCTAGAATATGAGATTTGAAAAATATTATATCATGGTATATTGCATCATTTCTTTACTCACATATTAGGGAAGTTTAAATTTCCGTTAGTTGGTTTTTAAAACGGACTTTCACATACGTATACTTATGTATTACTTATACACGTACATTTAGTTATATACTACACACACACACACATACATATATATATATATAGATATAGATATATGTATACATACATGTATATAAATATATATATATATATATATATATATATATATGTATATATATATATGCATATATATATATATATATATATATATATATATATATATATATATATATATATATATGTATGTATATATATGCATATATATACATATATATATATATATATATATGCATATAGATATATATATGCTTATATATATATATATATATATATATATATATATATATATATATATATATATATGTATGTATATATATATGCATATATATATACATATATATATATACACATATATATATGCATATATATATATATATATATACGGTTTCAGTGATGGAAAAAAGGAATGCATGAATGTGTGGCAAAGTGGTCGTTTTGAGTTATATACAGCTAAAGCATTAAATTAAATTATACTAAAAATTTAAGCTTATTTATGTAGTAACTGAAACACATCAGATTGACTTGATTACTTTAAATGCTGAAAAGCGGAAACTTGATTTTCCGCATTCTTTTCTATCATGACATATTATTACACTTGCTTGGCAGAAACTTGATTGCGTGCATTTTTTGCCAAACAACAATACTGAACCTTTTGACAGAATTCCTAGTATATGACTTTAAACAAAGACAGAAGCTAAAAGAAAAGTTTCAGTAGATTCCAATATGTTCCAGAAAGTTGATTACATACTTAAATTTTAAAAGTATATATCATCTAAATTCCTATTTTAAAAATATAGATGAGAAATATAAAGAGGTTGTTTTTATTCATAGTTATGTAAAATTTACAGAAGCGCTCTTAAGTATTGATAGCACTTATAAAATTTCATAAAAGATATTGATACTCATGTGTTCCCGAAGTTTTAATTAATTAAATTATTAAGTAACCTTTTACAACTCTTGGGAGTAAAATCTTATTATATTTGAGGCTTTATCGGTATTTTACAAAGAAAGGTATGTGTATTTTTTTCCTAAGTTGAAAAAAAAAAATCAATGCGATTTTTTTCAATTTTTTTTTCTACAGCTTAGAAAAAAAAATGGAAAAAATTTATAATGGTATATATACTTTGTTTTGTAAGAAATACCCAAATGTATCCATACATTAAGCAGTCATTTTTTGTTTTAGAGGGTTAATTAATAGTGCAACTAAAAAAATTACTTTATAAAAAATTAAAGTACTTTTTCTATAAAAATGAATAATGAGGAGAAAATACTTTTTCATTTTTTTTTGTGTATTTTGTAGAATATTTACAAAAAAGTTTTAAAAACTCGTTTAGTAATATTGTATTCCTAAAATTTTACTGTATATTTAATATTTAAACAACCTTACAGAGATTTAAAGAAATTAATTATTATTATTATAAAAATGAATTATTTTATCAGCAATAATGGTAGAATAATTATATTTTTTTATTTTTTGCGTCTAATAATTATGTAGAGATGAATGATGATATAAGGAAAAATCACAAAAACTTATATATTCAATTTATAATAATGAAACCCCCAGAAACAAAATGGATCGAACTAAGTCTGGCTGTTGCAGAGAACCCTGTCTGAAGTTAATACGCCTGGTAACATCATTCAGCTGAACGATTCCCGTCTGTCTCGTCTCTCTCTTGTAAATTTAAGGCAGAGCTGATGTGGTAAGACATTTTGTACCGTGGAAATATATGCAAATGGTTGTTGTGTCTGTTATGAAATTTAAGCCTTTCTTATAAAACAGAGATAAAAGGGTACTGTATGCTTTTTCTCTTAAATTTGTTTAAATGAAGCAGATGCATTTCAGTACTGATACTCAAATATTTCTGTAGAGATTAATGACTTGGTACTCATTGTCGATCTCTGAACAAAGTATAAGAAATGATAAGACAGAAGGATAGGGTAAGCTAAAGAAATATTTTTCCTGTTTTGAAATTAAAGCCTTTCTTATAAAACAGAGATAGAAGGATACGGTATGCTTTTTCTCTTAAATTTTTTTATATGAAGCAGATGCATTTCACTACTGATACTCAAATATTTCTGTAGAGATTAATGACTTGGCACTCATTGGCGATCTATAAACAATGCATAAGAAATGATAAGACAGAAGGATAGGGGAAGCTAAAGAAATGTTTCATGTATTATGAAAATTAAGCCTTTCTTATAAAACAGGGGTAAAAGCATATTGTATACTTTTTTCTCTTAAATTAGTTTAAACGAAGCATGTGTATTTCAGTACTGATACTCAAATATATCTATAGAGATTAATGACTTGGTACTCACTGTCGATCTCTAAACAATGTATAAGAAATGATAAGACAGAGGATAAGGGAAGCTAAAAAAATGTTTCGTCTGTTATGAAATTTAATCCTTTCTTATAAAACAGAGATAAAAGGATACTGTATGCTTTTCTCTTAAATTTGTTTAAATGAAGGAGTACTGATACTCAAATATTTCTAAAGCGATTAATGACTTGACACTCATTGTCTATCTCTAAACAATATATAAGAAATAGTAAGACAATGAATAGGGGTGACTTGAAGGAATGTTTCGTAAAACTCAATTATAATGTACTTACCCCTATTAAAAATAATCCAGCATTTCTGATGTCCCTGCAAATTTCCAGATCGAATATTTAAAGAAACTAGAGATTTTATTTCCTGTAATGTTAATCACCATTAAATACAGACAATCTCGTTATCATGATTGCTTGTAAGCCCTTTTTGTGGCAACCATAGACATGAAAAAAGGATCCAAATTTCGGTGTTCAATGTTACGAAACAAATAAAGGGAGTTAAATGATTTAGTTCCAGTAAAATAGATCACTAAGTATAAACGGACCAGTTTCCTGTTGTTTCTATGTAAAATTAGCGCTACCGTTGGTCTTGTGACAAACACAGCGAATTAGTATTCATTATTAATGAGAAAATAGCTGAAATTCTATTGATTTAGAAAACTAGCGATAAAACTAGATTATTAAGCATTAATGTTCATTGAGCAAATTACGGGAATATCTTATTGATTTTGCTAATTATCAGCAAAACTGAATTACAAATATTGTTTAACAAATAGCTTGACTCCTCTTGATTTAGTTATGTTTGGATAAAACTGTATTACTAAGCACTAATATTATTACTGGACAAATATCTGTAATATTAATGAATTTTTGTAATTATTAATATAACTTTGTTACTTAGCTTTAATATTATTATGGAAATAATATCTAGAGTCCTGGTGATTTAGTTAATTAACATTGAGCAAACAGTTGAAATTCCAGTGATTCAGTAAATTATCAACAAAGCGGCAGGAGGTTCAATACAGATTATTCAAAGATTACTATATACAGATTTTTCTTTAGCTCAAATCACCATTTCTCCACAAAAATTAATTTCGAACTTTGAAATTTTGTTGTCGGCATCTTTATGGCTGTGTTGCTCCAAGGCTATTGACTTTTATGACAGTATGTTTCATCTTTCCCCTGTATTAGGAATGCAGTAAATTTTAATATTATGAAGTAAACGCCGAATAATTCTCAATATCATTTTAAGAAGTCAATCTATATTTTTCATGCAGGGTATATATAATAGGTTTTCAGGAGGCTGTTTATACCTCTTTCAATACTGATAGTCTCTGACGAAAATTCACATTCTAGCTTACGTTTCACGGTTTGATAACGTGCTGAATCTACTAATGTCACGTTTGCCTAAGTGATAGTGGACACTTCGCCGAAGATTTATGTGTTTCAGGGTCCAGGAAGCCACAACCAGTATGTGGGAGGTGGGAAAAAAAGAGTCCCTATTTTTCTTTGTCAGTGGAGAAAAATGAAATCGGACCTGGACGCTAATAGGACGCTAATAGGACAGTGTTGTGCTAAAGCGTTTAAGGGGAAACTATTATGTTATGTCTAACAAAGAAAGGGATGAATTTCACGACTATATTCCATCCCATCTTATCAATCTTTCTTTAAAAAAAAAGAAAAAAGTTCGTGCCTTTTGAGGGTTTAAGTGGCATTTTGGAAAAAAGAAAGGAAAGCGAAGAGTGTAAACTGATTCTTAAAACTGGTGGATTGATTCTTTAAAGCGAAAATTTTAACATGGAAATAATACATTTGTTGTTGTTTTCGCGATATTGATTCTTATAAACGGTTGATTCTTATAACCACTGATCACTATAAGCGGTGGTTACTGTATATATATATATATATATATATATATATATATATATATATATATATATATATGTATGTATGTATGTATGTATGTATGTATGTATATATGTGTGTGTGTGACTTGGTACAAGAAGTGCCTAAGTCAGTTTTTTCTAAGATGGCTTTGTTTGCTTATGTCTCTTTAAAAAATATTATTTTCGACGTAAGTACCTAAATCTGTCTGATGCTTTAAAAGGGTTTTCTAAACCATTGTACGGACTTGGGTATTTCTCACATTGAAAATAATATTTATTTTAAAGAGACATAAGCAAACAATGTCATCTTGGAGAAAACTGACTTAGGCACTTCTTGTACCAAGCCACAGATACACACACACACGCACACACACACACACACATACATATATATGTATGTGTGTGTATGTATATAAACAGATATGTATCATTGTGTGGAGATCCTCAATGCATTATCTACTGTTAAAAAATTAACAATTATAACAGTTCTGTATCGACTGTTAAAAAATTAACCTTCCTACATCGACCGTTAAAAATAACTGTTATTGAAAATTGAAGTTCCTGAATATATATATATATATATATATATATATATATATATATATATATATATATATATATAGATAGATAGATAGATAGATAGATAGATAGATAGATAGGTATATATATATATTTATGTGTGTGTATGTATGTATGTATGTATGTATGAGCGGTGAAAGGCAAAGTGGTGTAAGTCACATTTTCAACTTTTTTATTTGAGGGCAAAAATGTAATCTCCCTGTTCAATTTATAGTAGAATTGCAGATAATTATTATTTGCAATATTATAATAATTGCAATGAATTAAAATTTCTTCAATTTATAGTGGAATTTTTTGTAGATTTTGCAGTAAAACGCTTTTGATTTACACCACTTGACTTACTGACTTACACCACTTTGCCTTTCACCGCCTCATATATAAACAGATGTGTACATTTTGGGAGGTACATCAATACATTATCTACTGTTAAAAAAATTAACAATTATAACAGTTCTTTATCTATTGTTAAAAAATTAACCTTCCTACATCGACTGTTAAAAATAACTGTTATTGAAAATTGAAATTTTTTTAAAAATAATTTTATATATTTCCTTTAAAAACTAATCTAAATATTTATTACACTAGAAATGAATTCGGTAACTTATATTTTATACCGTTCGTATAATTTACAATGGATATCCTAATGATTCCCTTCTCTGTATTCTCCATGGACGAAGTTTAATTAGGAGGTGAAACCAGCATTCTATAAACGTCCGACGACTAATGGTTTAATTTATATTGTTGGGTGTGTCGAAAATTCAGTATTCTCCGAGAAAAATACTTCCAGTGCGTTTGTAAGTATTTGCTATTTAACAGCAAAGCACTGCATGACGTTGTGAGAAGTCGAATTTGCAAATTTATTTCTAAATGACAAGACTATCTTACATAGCAAAGGAGCTGAGGAAAAACGAATAAAATTTTGTAATAAGTATAAGTAAAAAAGTATAAGCATGTTGATTTTAATTTTTTTAAGCATAAGTCGACAAATTACCAAAGTATTTCTCAAATTACTTATGCAGTATTTATAACTTTAACCCTGAAAGCATTTCCATGAAAATGCTATCGTTCATTATTCTTATAAAATTTGATAAAGACAAATAAATTTTACAAGCATAATGAACTCATATTAATAGTTTATAAGTAAAGGCTGCTTTCTCTTTTTGAAAATTTATTGAAAAAGTTTTTCAAAAGTTTTTCAAAAATAATGTTAGTTCCGAGAAAATTCAATATATATTATCAAATGAAATATATATTATTAAATGAAAATTTTCTTAACATGCTTCCTTTTAAAATTTATGGAAAAGTATGTTGAAAATCAATTTTCCATGAAAACACTTTATCAATAAATGAAATTTTTTTTTAAAATTGTGTTTAGTTTTAACGAAATCTGATGAACAGTTTTTAAGAACAATTATATACTTTTCTCCCATTTTCAAGTCTGAAAGAGCTGGAAAAAATTTAACGTCTCCAACGTTTTACATACTTAAATTTTAATTAATTATAAACTTCAGTAGTTTTTCCCTTTCATCAAATTAATACATGCAGTAAAACTATAATTTAATTCAAACGAAAATTTACTTCAACTAGTATGAAAACTTCGCTGCCGGCGTAATATTTTGCTAATAGTTTATAAGTTGAATAACACAATTAAAAGAACTTGAGTGTGACATATAAAATGTTTGCTTCTCGAAATGCATTAAAATATTCCATTATATATATATATATATATATATATATATATATATATATATATATATATATGGGCCCAAGAAGTCATTCACTGCAGTGATATTTAACTTTTTCCTGTCACTGATATAATTATAGTTTAACCCTAAAGACTCCTACCTAAATACAAGTTTAAGTTATAAGGCATCTCTTTTCAATTGCTTTGATTATCTCTTAGAAACGAGTCCATTCTTCTTATAAGGCATAGATCGGTTAAAATGAGAGCGCCACCTGTCGTTCCTTTTTACGAATCACTTATTTCTAGGGGTACGTAAATTTCGCAAAAAAAAATTACGATATATAAAATTTCGCATTTATTGGCAAATATATATATATATATATATATATATATATATATATATATATATATATATATATATATATATATATATATATATATATATATATATATATATATATATATATATATATATTCAAAACTTTTGCATTTATTAAAAAGATCACAATAATTTTACTTACTTGGTTCGTTAAGTATCAAAATTCTTAGTTAAAAGCTAACATTGTAGTAGTGTTCACATTCCCTTCCTTAAGTCTTTAGCACTATGTAATAAGCAATCGAGAGTGAGATCTCTCAGTTGGGGACTCACTACTCTTAAATCTTTAAAACATTCGATTTTTTGAAAAAAAAATATGTTAAAGCCTAATCATTTCTGAACAAAATAAAGCAAACCGCATGAAAATTTTCCGCTTAGTTCCGGAGATATTGATATTCTAAATATTTAATTACTGATCAGGTTTATGGTAAGAAAAATTTTAAACTCATTTTTCTCAAAATGTAATTTTGCATCATTCCGCAACTGATATCTCAAAAACTATCAAACATAATTCAATGAAATTTTATCACTGTATAATCATGTTATTTTATTGAGTCTGAACTAGAATTATTGCAATCACTGCATATTTTGTTATTTTTTCAGGGGTAAATTAATGCAAAAATTTAAGAAAATTTTAAGTATATTTTGAACTGTTTTAAAAAAATTGAAAAAAAATTTCAATGTTGATTGTCTTAGTTCAATTGTATTTAGAATTATTTATTTTAAATATAAAACAGGAATTATACATTTAAGTGTAAAATTAAATTCATAGTTCTGCGCGCAAGCCAGTATACAATAAAAATACTTAAAAAATAAGGTATATCTAAAGCATTAAAAGAAAATTTTAATTTTTTTGAGAGTTGAAAATTTGTTTATTAAAATAAATATATCAATTTATCATATGCATAAAATTTGGAAAAATTGGGAATAAATTGAAATAGTTACAAAGAATCAAAAAGTATGAAAATATGCCTTATTTCCTCGACTTAAGAGTCGTGAGTCCCCTTAAAGACCGTGGATGGTCTTAGATAAGTAATTATATCAATAAATTATTACTATTACCTAATTTCGCTTAAAAAGCCGTTTATCACCAAGATTTTGCCGAAAATTAGTAAAAAAATAATTTTCGCATTTATTCGCTTCTATTTCGTAAATACGAAAATTACATACCCCAACTTATTGCCTTAGCGGTATTAGACGGCATTATGAGGAATCGAAAATTCAATTGTTTAAGGATTTAGCGTTTAACTGGAACACTAATTTCTTACATTTTTGAATGATGAACAGAAAAACGTTTCGAACTTAAGAATACTCCTTCCTTTTATTTAGCTTTGCGTTAACTTGAAGTTTTAATTTAAATAACAGGTTTATTTATTTATTTATTTATTTAAAAGGCCATTATTTCAATTCAGAGAAAGTTTCTTCCAGCTTTAAATAAGTAACCATAAAGAATTTCAATCTTAATAATTTTAATAATTTTGCTTTACATTTTACTTGATCCTAACTTCATCCTAACTGCAGAATTAAAATAGCATATTCGTTTCGAAATAATTGATTTAAAAGAACAATATTCCAATTCGGGGGACTATATGAGAAAAAGAGAATTACGAGCTATCTAGCTTAAGTTACGGGCAAGGATTTCAAAAATCCCCTTTACCTCTGAATCTTCACTAATACAAACTACAAGTAAATTATGAGCTACAATGCCTCTGTAGTGATATCAATGCTGCATCGAAGTCGAAAGCAAAACAAGAACCATAAAGAGAATAACTATTAAAATATCGATATTACATATTTTAACCAAACTCTGGATTTTACTAATGTGAGGACTAATGTGTATACAATTTGCACATGTAATTTTAAAATGGTATTAATGCAATCTCATTTCAGCATTTAATTGAACAACGGCCCCTTTCATTTATCAATTTAATACGCTCCCCATCTCACCTGACACTAAATTAAATTCCTTACATATTAATAGTTCTGTGCAATCTTAAATTGCCCAGCTTGCTTTTGCAAGTACGATACGCTTTCCATTCAGAACGTCTTCCTCGGTGCGTTTGACTACGTGTCGCGACAGATACTCTCTCTACTGTCACAACTTAAGAGTCGTGAAATCTATCCTGAGTAAGATAATTCTTAACTTCTTTCTAATATGGGGGAAAGGCTATTTCATGCGAATATGGTCTGCTGCCCCATATAAAGCAATAGACGAGTAGTACTTTTTTATAAGGTGTTAAGCGTGTTGAAATTAGCTCCTACTTTTCCATGGGGAAATCAACTTAATCTTGACAAATTGCACTTCTTTTTTTTTTTCCTTCTTTTTTTTTTTTAGGTTTTAATAAAGTCTACACCGTTAAGATGTGAACCTGAAAATTTACAACTCAATTACTTTTTTAACTAATTAGTATTTTAGCTCGGTAATTGTGTTGTGTATGTATATATACATATATAGAGAAACTGATAGATTAACAGATAGATAGACAGGTAGATACTGATATTAACCTTTTCCTTAGGGGTTGGGATAGCATTTATCCCAAGAATACGAGCCCAAGAATGAATATATTTATATATAACCCCCCAAACGGCCATTCTTACAAAGGGAGTATGAAATTTTTCGTTCCTAAGAGGGAATCAAAAAATGATCCCCGTAAGCTAAAGTTTAAAAATACAGATTTACTAGCTGTTAGGCCTAACAGCTATGATGAGCTAAAATATAAATAACGATTTGGTCCCCACTTGAGTCCGTTGAAAGGCATTAATATGCATGGATTGGTTAAAATATTTCAGTATTAATATTATAACTTAACATAACTTTTACATTTTTTATAATTTAAAACTATTTTATTTAGTTTTTTTCACTTTACGATTTTTATTTATGTTATACATACATACATATTTAAAGTATCCTGCATTTTTTTCTGAGTAAAAGAATGTTTCAGAATATTGTGGAAGATCTAAAGATAAATACTTATGAAAAAATTCAAATAAATACTCTTTACTGATAAATAAATACATTGTAATGCCATCTTGATCACGTGTTTCCTTTACGGTTATATACAGTTAACGTTCATTTACTGTATTATAACACTTCAAATATATCATTTCTGATGCTTCAATCCTTATCGATATGGATGTCAGAAATTCGTATATTAACGGTAGTCTTCATTTATCATTAAAGAATTCAAACATTAAACATACTTTGTTACGAAATAAATTAACACACTTTCTACAAAAAAATTGCTTTGGCAATCTGAAATTTAAACAGTAAAAATTTTATGATGCAGAATTTAATTGATCATTCGTGAAACGTACTGAACACAAACAAGATCTCAATACTGTGAAGCAGTTGAAGAGCTCAATATTGAAGTCAAAACTGAAGGGTTCAATATTTAGGGACTATTTGCTGTGACAACAAATTTGGCGTCCTTGGCGCCAATTTTACTAAGCTTTAAATTTGTATAGCCTTCCTTCATTATCATACATAATAACATACGAAGTTTTCCTATGAACATTTAAACTTGCCCCAGTTTTATTCAAATGAGATATACTTTATTTTTTCTTGTTTTGTTAGAGCCTATAAAGATCATGAAGTAAATAATTTGTAATTTATTCTCACGTGGTTGTTCTTAGTATGGCAGTTTATAACTCGAAATCAATTCGAATACGTATCAGTCGAATTTTTCAAGAAGCTGAATTTGGCTACTGGCACAGTTGGATGCATAACTGGATGGGTATTGATAAATGTAATACGCCAATTAATTAATATTATGAAACCGAACACGCGCTTTTCAATTTGCGAATAACCCCTCTTTAATTCCGGGGGAAAAGGTTCTGACATCGTAAAAAAACGGGGGAGAAGAGAGGAAAATCGACTGAGGTCCCACGTCAAAGCAACCCTTCCACTTCCTGACTTGAGATTTTTATGCGACTGAAATTCTTTCTTCGCTAAGAATAAAAAAAATAATAATAATAATAAAAAATTCTAAAATATATATATAAAAAATTACCCGAAAATTCTCTCGAGAATTTACCACTCTTTCAGTCCCTTTTACAATGACTGCTTTCCAGAAAATCCCCCAAGTTAAAGAATAAATAAATAAGTATAAAAATCGACGTTTATTGTGTGCCCCCCCCCTCCCAGAATATATTCTTTTTTTATTTTTATTTTTACGTTACCGATAAAATAGTGTTTGTTTAACTAAAGCCCAATGTTTCAAATGAAAAAAAGGGTTGGGGATTTTTCTTACTTTTTTCCCCGTTTTATACGCCATGATAGGGGACTATAAATTTTAAATGCCTTGACAGGAAGATTCAGATTGGATGAACCAATTATATTAATAGGACTCTCAGGCTCGTAGCCAATGATGGAAAGGATGTTTCGGAGCTGGAGACGTAGAGTGTGTTTTGCTCTGCATTGTGACAGTGATAACTCGTCGAGGGGGTGGGGTGGGGGAGCGGTGGATGTAATTCATATATGAGATTGGATTGGGGGAAATTAAAACGGGGAAATTTAATTTTATGTCCATGCATTTTAATAGTGTCTTTCTTGAGTCATGCAGGGATGACAAAATATCTGACACTCTGTCTTCATTTTTTTTCCCAGTAAATTGTAGTTTAGTGCTTTATGGGTATTTCAGAATTTTGATTATGAATGCACAAGCTCCTAAACCTTGAAATAGCCACAAGCTTCTGAGCTTTTTTCCGAGGGCTTTCTGGGTAATGGGAGCTTAGTAAATAATTAACATTTGAATAAGCGTTTAATCATGGGTTCTAGTTCTCGCTTTTATAAGCTGCTCTATGCTTATAAAAACGAGAACTAGAAGAATAAGCTGAGAACTAGAAGAATATGCTGTTCTCGCTTTTATATGCTTTTTTTTCTATTTACATTAGGTCTGTTTTTTTTTGTCGGATTTTTTTTTCAGGATTTTAAATAATTTGTAACATTATTTACATGCATAAATTGTTTTTTTTCAGTAAATTGTAGTTTGTGCTTTGTGGGTATTTCAGAATTTTGATTATGAATGCACAAGCTCCTAAACCTTGAAATAGCCACAAGCTTCTGAGCTTTTTTCCGAGAGCTTTCTGGGTAATGGGAGCTTAGTAAATAATTAACATTTGAATAAGCATTTAATCATGGGTTCTAGTTCTTGCTTTTATAAGCTGCTCTATGAGTATAAAAGCGAGAACTAGAACAATAAGCTGACAACTAGAAGAATAAGCTGTTCACGCTTTTATATGCTTTTTTTCTATTTACATTAGGTCTGTTTTTTTCTCGGATTTTTTTTTCAGGATTTTAAATAATTTGTAAAATTATTTATGCATGTAAATAATTTGTAAAATTATTTACATGCATAAATTGTTTATCGGAAATATTTCGTCTGTAATTGAAATAAGAGAGCAAAATTATAAAACATTAAGGCTGCTGTGTACTAACCCTATTGTATTTGCTCACCTTAATGTTAACCTATGGAGAATATTTGTCCAAGGATTGACGACTTGGATTTAAAGATTTTTTTTTTAAAAATTGTACTCCGTAATAGAAAAAGAAATTTTACAACTTTTGGCATTTTTCGTTTTCTTTTAAAAAAATGCAAAATATTTTTTAATTTAAATTATTTGTGGAATAAATCTGGTGTAGTGTGTTCTAAACGCTCATCAATTCCTTTGGTGGACGAAATTCATACGATGAATCCTGTTGCAAGGTGCAGAAAAGTTCAGGCTATCTGAAAATACCATTTTTATGGGATTATTGGCATTCTAGTCTGTAGCTGTAATTAATAGACAAATTTTCTCCATAAGTTAAAGTTGAGGTGAAGGAATCCAATAGGGTAGGTACACAACAGCATTAAACGCCTTATAAGATGAGGCATAAAAGAAGTTGCATAATCAAATATCTCAGTTATATTTCAGAGAAATTAGAAGAGAATTAGGAAGGAACAGTAAAAATTTTCTAATTTTTACATTGTTGATGATTTGAATTTTTATATTCACCTCAGTTGTTTTATGAATATAATCTTAGCCGGCAGTGATGTGTTTGTTTATATATTTACCTTAAAAAAACTGTCATGAAATGATATCTTTGAAAAATAGCGAGCGATTCTTTCTTCCTTTTTTACTTTGTGTTATTTATTTCAGATCTAAATTGATTTTTTATTATTATTTCGTGTTATTTCCCTGCAAGACAACGTAAAAGACTTCATTTTCAAAATTATCATTACATTACGTTAGTTTTATCGTCTCTAATACGGATAATTCCAAAGAGTAACGGAAAATACAATTTTAGCATAAAATAAATGGAAGGTCTCTTCTTAGAATCTAATCCAGAAAAGTATGTTCAGAAAGAAGAATATCAAACAGATTTTGTCCGTGAATAACTCAAAAGTTGATTTTTGTAGTCTAACACAAGGAATAGCGGATAAAATAATAAAAGCTAATTTTATAATATAACAATACTGGATATTTCAGAGTTTCTACATTTTAGTGAATATTTAGAGTAAATTCAAACACCGTATTTTTTTACCTTAAGAGTACATTTCTAGATATAAAAATTGACTTAATATTGGGGTGCGTTTTATAGTCCGAAGGTAACCTTAAAATAAAATGAATATTTTCTTATATATATTGTTTATATTTATTATATATTTATTTTATATATTTTATATATATTTATTTTATATATTTTTTCATTATATTTATTATATATATTTTCTATCTTTAAGTAAGAAATTGAAAATATCTTTATATACCTAACAAAATACAAAATATTCTTTTCTAAAAATTCTCCCATAAATTTGAGGTGCGTCACATGGTCCGAAAAATAGTACGGTAAATAAAACAAAAAATTCAAAAAGCATTAATGGTAATATTATACTAACAGATACATTTTGGATCCAAACTTCCTTAACTTGTATCCAGCAGGTAAATGGAAAAATTAAGTGCATATATTTAAGGCTATACCTAAATCCAGCATACGTATTTTCTAAAATTTATTTCGCAACTATGTTTGGTAACCTTTAGTTTCCCTTTTCCAGTAACCTTTATACGCATATGTAAATATATGTAGTGTTCTGTTTATATCGTCGATAGCTGTGTAATTAATAACTACGAACATAATTAATGTAAGTAACTAACTGATAAAACAATGTACCAATTTATTCATTGGTAATACTTGTATGAATTAACTTACTTGACATATCCTGAATACATGTTCAGTCAGTTTTGTTCCATTTGGTTCATAATTTGAATTTATTATCAAATCTATTTATGGGTTTACGTGTATTTGTCTATATTATTTATATTAATTAGGTCTGCACAGGCAGGAGGCACATCGTAGTGGTGTAAAACCTACAAATTTCTCAACACACTAAAAGCTATCAGACCTCCGAATAAACATCAAAATGTAAAAAATAAATAAATAAATGCTTATTCATTGGTAATGTACCAACTTATTGATTGGTAACACGTGTATGAATTAACTTGCTTGACATATCCTGAATACATGATCAGTCAGCTTTGTTCCATTTGGTTCATAATTTGAATTTATTATCAAATCTATTTATGGGTTTACGTGTATTTATCTATATTATTTATATTAATTAGGTCTGTACAGGCAGGAGGCACACCGCAGTGGCGTAAAACCTACAAATTTCTCGTCACACTAAAAGCTATCAGACTTCCGAATAAACATCAAAATGTGAAAAAAATAATAAATAAATAAATGCTTACGAATTTTTCACGTGATTTTATCAGGGTTTTATCACGTGATTCTCTCATAACACTGAATATAATTAAATTTAAAACTGATCATTTTAAAAAAAACTAACAAAAACTATTTAAGAAAAAAAAAAGATACTATCAAACGCAGAAGCAGAGTCTCAAGGAAACGGCGATGACAACACATCCTATGATTTATAAGGCTAAAGACCTCGGCTACTCCCACCCCAAAAGACATATGACATCACACCTCGATTGATACGGGTTGAAATATCCCCCCTCCTCTCCCACCCAACGATTGCGTGGGAGGTTTGTGTGGGCCGCATTAACTGTGCAGGAAATTGCGCTGTCAGAGTCCAATACGCGTTGACCACTATAGTCTTCGATATGGTGGAAATTTTGTTGCATTCTCGTCACCATGGCAACGCTGAAGGAGCTCCTGCATTGGATGACAGGTGGAGTATGAATATATGTAAATCAAAAATGACTCTGCGTGCAGCGTAGAGCCTTAAATTGCAGTTAGATTAGAATTTGCCGAACTGGGATGTGGAATAACAGTAAGTGAATGCAAATACCGCGGTGATGGATTAAGTCTTTTTTATTTATTTATTTATATTTTTGAGGGGAGGGGGGTTACAAACTGTATCGCAGTTTTCGAAATATGCATTCCTTATGCACCAGAGACAGAATGCATGAGATGGTAAATAGCATTTAACCAAACTGCACCACATCATTTGCATGTCGCTCTTAACTTAGTTCCATTTATTTGACACCATAAAAATATTTGAACGTTTCAACAACCTACATATATGGAAGATATTTGTCAACTAATGTCGATTTTTCTGTGTTCCCACAGGCGAAAATTCTATTTTGGTAGCAAAATGTTTGGTTTCGAAGATCATGGTATGACCTGGCAGTGTAATGATAAATAACGTCTGTCCCGAAAGCAGATCTCGATCGATTACTTCGCAAGGTGGTTGTTTATCAGGTGTCAAAATAAGACGACCTCCCTGGTCAAGTGTGAAGGTTAGGCTATGAGCATATGTCTCTTACGGCAAGAAACAAGATTCTCGTAGAATAATACACTCAAAATGAATAAACATTAAATGTGATACAAGGTGTACCATAAAATGATTTAGTAACACATGTAAGAAAAATTTTCGAAGTATCTTCAAAATTAAACTGTTGGTTCTTTGTTTCAAATAACGATTTTCTCCCATGATTGAGAATTCTGAATCAAAATTAATTAAATTGACTTATGTCCCCTTGCTGCTTCTATAGCAGTTACTCATTAAATTCCATTGCCACGAAATTCGCCCCAACCGTTTCCTGGAGTCGTTTCTGCATCACGACCTCTGATTTAACACAACCAGAAATCACTCCTAAAAAAGAATCTTTCGCAGCTCCTGATTCACTCTTAATCAGAACGATTATACGATCTTGGGACCCAAAGATCAAGAAATAAAAAGCAACTTGGACATTGATTGTTCCAAAATTTTCCATAAATACAGCCTACAAAGAGATGTTATCCCGTCTTTTTGCTTCTCTTACTTTTTTTCTCTGATGTAAAATTCGGCCCTACTATTTTGAAAGCAGGCAGTAAAAAAACTTATTACGCACAAACTAGTACGAATCAAAATCACAAAGTAGCTTTTTTACTACCACTAAATATCAGTTTAATTTTTATTTATTTATTTTTATTAATTAAAAAATTTTTTTTTGCAGGTAACTTTCACAGCACGACTAAACTCGCATTTCAACAGCATTCCTTGATGTCACCTACCGTGGATCTGGGCATGTCTACTTTAGTTGCATAGTCACGTACTAAAATATTGCTCGTATGTCATCGCATGACTAATCCACCTTGAAAAATCTGTTAGGTCATTCCCAAGCAGCAAAGTAACGTAAAGTGCTGCGCAACCACGGACGATGTTCAGGGTATTGAAATCCTGAAAGCGAAAAGTCAAAGCTCAAATCCTGTCAATCATGCACATCAAGCAAATATATATATATATATATATATATATATATATATATATATATATATATATATATATATATATATATATATATATATATGGTATCTAAGTATGTTTATTGTTTAGATCATACTTATCAGAAACAATCTATTGGTTTTTAGACAGTATCGGCACCGCTGATGACGAGATGCTGTCTAAAACATATTTAATACTTATCTTTTCATGTTTTTAGTTCCTGGCTGCAAGTAGCTTTAGAGCTTATACTGGTTTTTCACTTTCAACTTTGTCTTATATATATATATATATATATATAAATTATTGTAATAAAAGTACCAAAATTTGGAATTTGGAAGGATATTCCAGGTGTCTTTATTACAGTGTCTTAAACCAGGTGCATTTTATTTATTCTGGAGTTCTGCTTCTCGATTTTTGCGCAATTTTTTTTACGAATTTATATTTATTAATTTTTTAATTTTTATAGTTGTTATAATATATTTTATAATTTAAGAGTAATCTCTTATTTTTAATTTTATGTTGTTATTATTATTTTAAGCTTTTATCACAAATTTTTAAAAAATTATATTCAGTTAATTCTTATTTTTAACTATTATTTGTAAGGTGGTTGTTATTACTTCGACATTATTGCGTTTATGTTTTTTTTCTAGTTCGCCAGTATTTACAATAAAAATATGTAACCTAACAATTCCTTGATGGAATTTAACAGAAGAAAAAATAATGAATTACTCAATTCCGAGGTTTGTATTTAAAATTTCGAGGCGAGTTTTTTTTATAGTTTTTATTTATTGCATACATCTTAATTTTTATAATATTTATTTTATATTTATCTTTTGCTCTCAATAATTTTTATTCATTTATTTTTAGGGGGAAGATGTCCGGTATTAAGGACATCTTCATTTTTTTTTAAACTTTCGTTGTACACTGCAGCTCTCTGTGAATGTTTGAATAACTTTGGTCTTAAAAAACTGAACATCGTATTTTCATAAAAAATATAAAATAAATACTATGCAAAAACATCTTTTTCGTTCATTCAAACACATGTAACTGAGTAAAAAGTGAATGTATACTCAAGATGTATATATTATGTACAACACCATGCATCATCTACATAAATTTATCCATCTGGAAGCCATTTTTTGACTATTTTTTTTAACTCAGAACCGACGAACGAATAGTCAACCGAAAATTGCTTTCCAAGTCTACTCTACTTTGCATTAGAGACACAATATCATGTGAGGCCTTCCGTTCTAAAATCGTATCGTTGCCGTAAGAAGGTAAAAATTTATGCTTTTTTTTTTTTTGAAAAAAGAAAGAGTGAAGTAAAAGAAAGGTAAATCAAGAAGAAAACGCCGAATTATTCATAAGATCCAGGAGACATGCGTGGAGACTCCAAAACCATACAATGACTACTTTTTTACACGGCTATATTTTACATTCCCGCTTTTTTAATTTCCCATTCACTCCCGCACCCCCGCGTCACTTGCCTCAGCTCCTGGGATCTTAAACATTCTGGATCTCGTTCGGAGAATCCCATTTTATTCCAGACCTTTTTGCGCGCAGAAATAAAGCAGTTCGTTTTGTGTGTATGTTGTTGGTACACGACGGATGTTTCGCGCGCTTGTTGCCATTCTCTCAGAGTAAAAAGTTAAAAAAAAAAGTTTGTATGCGCATATATATATCTAAATGTATAAAAGAAACAAATACCCATTCCTCTGTTTGTAGCAGCAGAGTCGTCTGCGAAATGGAGTAGAGCCTAAATACGGCGTGATTCCTTGCTTTTTTGTTCGGAAAAGAAGTGGGGGAGCTTGTTTTCGAGTACACATCATTTTCTGAAGTTGTTTTAAATGCGCAGGTGTCTTTGCAGCGTAATTTTGTTTCGCGCAAAAAAAAAAACAGTCGGTCGCATTGGAATTTTCTTTCTCTATTTTTTGTCTCTGTGTGTCGGGGGATAGATAAGTGAGTTGTCTAAAGATAAGTAAGAGAAAATATACGACTATATGTACATGTACGCATATATAATGCTTAAAGCTGCATTAATTCTACGCTCTTGTCTCATATTTTTCGTTATTTCTTCCAATTAGAACGATAACAACTACCCAAGATTGTTTCCAGTTCTGAGGAATACATATTCTTGAGTTTTCTGGTTAAGTATATTTTCGAAACGAATGAAGATCCTGGCTTCACACGCTGCCTATGAATGCTGCTGGAATATTAAATTTTTATCTCGCACATATGAAATGAAATTTCATGTAAATTTTCCATCGTTTAACTGTAACTGTAAATGTTACAAGTTATAGATCGTACCCGGGCAAGAAAAGTAACACAAGTCAAAAAATGACTTTTGGTTTAGAACGCTACGGTCAACTTTTTGCTACGCGAGGGCTAATTAGACCGGAACCTACAGTTTAAAGTCGATTTCCGAACGAGTACAAACATCCATGCCACAAGTGGGACTCGAACCCACAGGATCTGAACCGAAAGCCACTTCCCTAGCCATTCGGACATTTTGAGGTTATGTCATTGAAAAATGTGAAGTGCTCCATCGTTCACGAAAAGCGATACATTTCTATACAATGGCGGCTCCAAGGGGGTGGGAGCAGTAGGGACAATTGCCCCCCCCCAAAAAAAAAGAAGCCCGACGTATTTTCTTTTTCATAGCCTAAAATTATATAATCGTAGACCAAATACTAAATGAGTTTAAATTTAAAAGGAGACGATGTTTATTTCTTTTATATATATATATATATATATATATATATATATATATATATATATATATATATATATATATATATATATATATATATATATATATATATAACCCTAAGGGCCAACGTTGCTCCCCCCCCCCAAAAAAAAACTGGACTGGAGCCGCCCCTGTCTCTATCTCGCAATTTGTCCACCTGAGGGCAGTTGTGTCAGTTTTATTGTAAGCTAGTTCAAGCTTTATATTTAAATACTGCATTCTTTAGTTGTGTCACTTTTCTTGCCAGGATTCGATACGTAAAAACAACTAAGATTGAAGGAGCGAGCTCTGACGCCGTCATCATGTTACTCGTTGTTATACGGTAATGTTGTGTGTTGTAAAGTAATGTTTTGCATTTGGTGTTTTGTAAAGTAATGTTTTGACATGTGTTTTTATCGTTTACTGTGCATCTAAGTAATAAACCACTAATAAATGCGTTATCTATATATGGTTCTCTCTTTCGCGAATAAAAATCAAATTTTCCGTGATGTTTTGCCTTTAACACATACTAAGAGGAATTCATCGTGTATGAATTAAACAATCCAAAAATTACAGTTGAACAGAACATCATATATCTATGGTGCCCAGTATAAAGGGCTTAAGACAAAAACAGTGATTTAAATATACCAAGAAATTGGCTTTCATACCAATCGCAGAACAATAATTTCGACTTAGTCTTTTATACAAAGAAATGTACTTTTGTATACTAAATTGATAGACTTAAGCGTTTTATACAAGTCAAAAGATTTTTTTTTATCAATACTAACAAA
The DNA here is from genome assembly GCA_907164885.2 of Dolomedes plantarius. Lineage (NCBI taxonomy): Eukaryota > Metazoa > Arthropoda > Arachnida > Araneae > Dolomedidae > Dolomedes > Dolomedes plantarius. The sequence continues at coordinate 66,341,054 of OU015498.1, read as the reverse complement.
TACCTAAAAATCACTTTTTTTTTACTTAAGCCCATAGATATATTAGTAAGTCATAACTCTGAGATGACAAGATTTTTTTTAAATTTTCTTGTATAGAAAATGAGTTAAATAGTAAAAAATAAAATTTTAAATTATTTTAGTTATACTAGTAATTTATAACACGACATCGAACGACTAAGTGAATGTTTAAGTTATAAATGTAATTATTCTCAATTAATCAATCATATAATAGGGGATTTTTCCTTTCAAACTTATTAGTTTTATTTTTATAAGAAACAATTTAGCAGCAAAAACAACTTCATCGCGGTTGTAGCTGATCTACAAATAAATAAATAAATAAACTTCGGGCTAATTTAACCCAAGGTTTTTCAAAACTAATGAAAACTCTTAAAAACTAAACTCGAAAACATAGTGAGTGGTTCATAGCAAATAATATTTTTTCCAAGAAAATCCCCTGGGATAAAAATTAATTCCAATTACAGTTATAATATAACAAGTTGACAAATAAAGTAATCCACCAGCGTTCAGCCATTAATAGCGTATAATTTAATATTACTTTAAGGACCCTCCACGATTACAATTTTATCTCAAGAATTCGACAAAAAAGATGAAAATTAGATTTTTCTATTTTTAAATTTAGAAAAATAATTGCATTTGAAATGTTGCCTTATCTGAAGATTCCGATAAGAGTCAGGTAGACAATAAAAAAACCTCGAAAATTTCTCTATAATCACAATATAGTGGAGGAAAATTTCGGAGACCTCTTTACTTTTTGGGTGTGTGCCTCGTGTGCGTGTGTGCGCGAGCTAGCGGTTACGCCATCTTTTTTCCTTCTTCCTTCCATTCAAACGTGCTGTTGCAGTTAACACGTGCATGACACACTTAAGAGACCGCTGGAAACATTCGTCTTTTTCTCTCTCGCTTGCCGAATTCGACACACCAGAGTGTGTCTATAAATACATCTGTCCGCAAATGTGCCACTCTTGGAGCTCTCTCTGGCGCAAATTTCTCGGTAATGAATTTGTGCGAGAGCAGCTGGCAATTATTATTTATCGTTTCAAAGCGTTTATTTATTTTCGTCATCGTCATCTTTTTTTTTATTATTTTATTTATTTAAACGTGTATATTTTTTTTTCTTTGCAAGTTCTCTTTCTTCTTTCATCCTTGTGGCAAGCAAGAGTGCTTTTAAGTAGAGGCACGGAAATAACACGACCGAAAAACATGTTAAAAGCGGGAGAAAAAAAAGTGGTTCTTGATCTCAGATAAGCAAAAGAGAAGTATGTGAAATACAGAATGACATTTTTACAAATTAGGTGTAAAAAAAAAGTATGAATAGAGTGGTGGAGGGGTGCAATTTGTAGTGACAATCACCATACACTCTAAATTACTGCCAATGAATTATCCAGTTTGCGGAATATCGATGATTAACAAAATAATTCAAAATGTTAAAAGTTAAAAAAATTTAAATTAAAAATCACCATACACTCTAAATTCCTGCTTGGATTATCCAGTTTGCGAAATATCGATGATTAACAAAATAATTTAAAAAGTTAAAAAAATTTAAATTAAAAATTATCCGAGAAAATATCAGCGCTGCCTTTAATACGTACATAACAGATTCTGTTCAAAAGAAAACATTGAAAAAAATATGTATGAGTTTTATTATTATTTTAATTCAATCCTATTTAAAACAGTTAGATGTAAAAAACAAATTAGGTGTTAAACAAGAAAATGCATGGACCGATAGAGTGGTGGAGGCGTGCACTTCTCGAAACAATCACCATACACTCTAAATTCCTGCCAATGGATTATCCGGTTTGCGGAATATCGATGATTAACAAAATAATTTTAAAAGTTAAAAAAATTTAAATTAAAAATTATCCAAGAAAATATCAGCGTTGATCTTAATATGTACATAACAGATTCTATTCAAAAGAAGAAAAACTGAAATAAAATATATATATATATAAGTTTTATTATTATTTTAATTGAATCGTATTTAAAACAGTTAGGTGTAAAAAATAAATTAGGTGTTAAACAAGAAAATGCATGGAACGATAGAGTGGTGGTGGGTTCACTTCCTAGTGACAATCACCATACACTCTAAATTCCTGCCTATGGATTTTCCGGTTTGCGGAATATCGATGATTAACAAAATAATTCACAAAGTTTAAAAAATTTAAATTAAAAATTTTCCGAGAAAATGTTAGCGCTGCCCTTAATACGTACATAACAAATTCTATTCCAAAGAAAAAAATTGAAAAAAATATATATGCGTTTTATTGTTATTTTAATTGAATCCTATTTAAAACAGTTAGGTGTAAAAAACAAATTAGCTGTTAAACAAGAAAGTGCATAGACCGATAGAGTGGTGGAGGCGTGCACTTTCTCGAGACAATCACCACACACTCTGAATTCCTGTCAGTGGATTATCCGGTTTGCAGATTATCGATGCTTAACAAGTCAAAAAATTGAAAAATTAAAAAAAATTGAAACTAAAAATTATCCAAGAAAATATTAGTGCTGCTCTTTAATAGGTACATAACAGATTCTATTCAAAAGAAAAATCTGAATATATATATATATATATATATATATATATATATGAGTTTTATTATTATTTTAATTGACTCCTATTTAAAACACTGCAAGTATTCATTTAAAACATTCATTAACAATTTGTTTTTTATAGTGTACAAGACCTATTATCAATTATCCGTGATTTTGGGTTTTCCGTGCAGATCCGTCCATTGATTAGAAAGGATGATTGGGAAATCAGATTACTATAAACATGTTGCGCAACATATGGGTAATGTTTTTAGAAACAAAGTTATAACCTTTATAATAACAACTGAATAAATCAACATTTTATTTAACCCCGTTTATCTTTTCTGGTACCCTTTATAATTTATTTTGAATTTAAATATAAAAAATTAGATAAATAAATTGTTTCTGGATGCCTCTATAACAATAAATAATTTTTTAGAAATATATAATTATATCAGAATGGAAGTAATGTCATTGAATCCGAGTCTTTCCATTTTTATTCAAATTCATTTGGAATATTCAATGAAACTGCCCCAACTAACTTTACCCGATAATAACTTTACCCTCCAACATGTCCTTCAAAATTAAAAATTTAATAGTAAATTTATTGTTAATAACAGTTAAGTGGTGAGATGCAGTAGGACGTGGTTAAACACAAGCAGAAATCTTTCAGTGATCATTTAATAAAATTTTACAATTAAGGATTCGATTCCCCTATTTACTAGAAAACTCCTTTAAATGTAAGTTTAAATGAGGTGCATTACAAATAATTATTAGCAAATATCTTTAATATTTTTTAACTAAGATGTAAAAAACAAATTATACAAATTCCTTCGTTAGTTGTAACGTAAGGGTGTTCACGTCATTAGAATGGACTGCCGATGATAAATTGAGCGGGAAATTACCTATTGTCGATTATTATGCTGTTGCTTTTACGTATCACTGAATGAAATCGGTTGCAACCAGCCGTCAAAGAGACTCATCTATATTTACGCTTACTATTTTTCCATAAATCGTCAAAAATCATATTTAAATTATAAGTGAGTAAAAAATTTATATTTAAATATATGTATAATGTGTTTAATAAATTAAACGGTAATAAATTATTAGTTCAAATTAATTATTATTTCCACATTTTTCCAGTAGGGAGCAAGTTTGATGTTTGTGATCCTGATAGCCTGAAAAGACCAAAAGTGAAACCGACCTAGATTTGGGAGCCCGTTAAGTAACATTTTCCCTAATTTATAGCCATAAAATTCTAATGAACGTCAAATTCTGGAAATTTCTGTCAATGAGGCTGAAGTTCACTTAGTATTAAATAACTGGGATTTATCCGTTCTTCTGCCCTAAAATGAAAGTTTGGTTACGTTCTTA
>OU015498.1:66318472-66337033 GCA_907164885.2 Dolomedes plantarius | reverse complement strand
CTTAAAGGTTAAATATCGCGCACAAATATCTGCACCAAGTAACCTTCTAACCTCCAAACCCTCTGAATACGCTAATCGTTCTTAAATTGTTGGTTCCACTCTCCGTGCGTTCCCTTCAGCGCCCCAGTTCCCTCCCCCCTCACGGGGGTTTTCCTACCCCCTCCTCCATCTAAGTGAGATCTTCTTGTGACCCATATAAGTCAAAAAGTGTACAATTACCAAAGCCACACACCTTCCTGCAAAAAGGGCAGGGGATAGTTATATAGGGCATGGGAGGAGTGCAAAAGAATCCTAAATTATCTCTAACCTGTTAGCCTGTGGAAGTTATTTTGTAACGCCGGGGCAGAAAATGAGAGTACGCAGAGTATGGCAGTGGGTGGCGAGGTCTTTTTTTTTTTTTTTTCTCCTTCTTTGCAGTGACTTTGGGAAGTCGATTGGTTGTAAATGGCTTAGGAAATGAACAGAGTGTCATTCAAAAGGTGGTATTTTTTTTTTTTTTAATGCTGATTGTAGTAGGTTAAACGTAGGTGTGAATCGTTTTGGGAAATTAATCGTACTTCACGTAGGTGGGTTTTTTAAACTTCGAGCAAACGCAGAAAAGATTCGATGGAATTTCCGGATAAGAATAGCTTATTTCCTCTTGAAATGCTCACTATATTATGCGTTTATCTGAAATGAAATTGTTGGGACGAAAAATCTGTCTTATCGATTGCGTTATAAAAAGAACCAAGATATTCTGTTGCATTAAAGGTTAAGGAACGAATGGTTTCACACTTATAATAAATTGGTATATTTAAAGATATGGTAATATTTAAAGCAATGTACTGATATGAAGAAAATATATGCCGAAAATATAAAAGTGCAGCGTAACGAAACAAATAGAGCATGTGCTGTTATGTATGTCTGAAATATGTGTAATTATCTATATATATATATATATATATATATATATATATATATATATATATATATATATATATATATATATATATACAGTGCCGTAACTAGCCATTCTGTCCCCTGGGCAAGGGTTTGCATTTGAGCCCCTTAATTAATTAAATTTTGGAAAAAAATAGAACAATTACAGCATTTTTGGCCCTCCTTCCAAGTTTGCTTTCGGCAGATGCTCCCGTTACCCCTGCCTAATTACGTCACTATATATATATATGTGTGTGTGTGTGTGTGTGCCTGCATGCCTATAAATGGATAATATAATAGGTTCAATGACTAATAATTCCGTTATACTTAATCTACAAGGTTTGGTTCATGGTTTCGAACTGAGACCCTAAAATTTTTTCTCTTCTTTTATCAGCGTTTATATATATATATATATATATATATATACAGTAACCACCGCTTATAGTGATCAGTGGTTATAAGAATCAACCGTTTATAAGAATCAATATCGCAAAAACAAAAACAAATGTATTATTTCCAAGTTAAAATTTCCGCTTTAAAGAATCAATCCACCGGTTATAAGAATCAGTTTGCAATCTTCACCTTCCTTTCATTTTTCCAAAAAATGCCACTTGAACTCTCAAAAGGTACGGAATGCTTTCTTAAGTTTTTGAAAAGAAAGATTGATAAAACTTTGGGGTGGAAAACAGTCGTAAAATGCATTCCTTTAGACATAACATAAGAGTTTCTTCTTATACGTTTTTGCTAAACACTGTCTTATTAGCTTTACCCAGGGGCATCTAACCCACCCGGGTCCGATTTCGCTTTTCTCCAGACAGGCACTAATTTTTTCCCACCACTTACTTCCTGGTTGCGGATTTCTGGACCCTGAAACACATAAATCTTCCTCGAAGTGTCCACCATCACTGACGCAAACGGGACAGTGGATTCAGCACTTCAAACCGTGAAACGTAAACGGATCCATTTTGCTGAATCAGATGAACCAGATGCTGAATCAAACGTTTCACGGTTTGATTCAGAATCAAACCGTGAAACGTAAGCTATAAAGTGAATCTTCGTCTGAGACTGTAATAAGCATACGTCGCTAGTATTCACTTTAGTTTTCTAACAAAATTGCCAGTTAGTGTTAGAACTTTTTGATAGTCGAATTCAAATATGATAAAAACAAGGAAAACTCTTAGTTTTTCTGAAAAACAGAACTTGTTAATTAGATATGATGCTCTTCCAAAGTGTAGTCAAAGAAAAGCTGCCTCTTGTTGATTTTATAATCATGTGTTGTTACTTATAGGTCTAGAAATTGAGTTATAGTATTTGTTTAGAAATTGAGTATTTTTAAAATTATAAAAAATAATTTTAATAAATGATAAATAACGTAAATTAAAGAGTATTTAATGGTAAATTATGTATATATGTGCCTGTGTGTTTATATATATGTACGAGTATATATTTCTGTATGTGTGCCTGTCCAAAGGGAAGTTTCGGTTATAAGAATCAACCGCTTATAAGAATCAAAAACAGTAATAACAAATGTGATTCTTATAAGCGAAAATCACTGTATATATATATATATATATATATATATATATATATATATATATATATATATATATATATATATATATATATATGTGTGTGTGTGTGTGTGGGTATACGCGAGCGCGCGCGTGTGTGTGTATTCAAGTATTGTGTATATATAATCTTTAATATTTTTTGTATGATTTTGTAGTATTAAAATTGTGAAAAATTCCACTAGTCGTAAAAATGTCTTCCACGAGGCATCTCAGAAGAATGAAGATTTAATCTTCTTCATCCTTAACAGACTATTTATAACGACGACGTCTAAACACATTAAAATCAAGCAAGTTAATAACTTCCGGTACTAAATTCTTTCTATGTACGCTTTCATCTCTAATATCAATTGTCAAAAAATCATCTAATTACTTCACTCAATCTTTTGCCAACTTAGCATTTCTCCGAATTAAAAGCTTATTCATCAAATGAATGAATAAAATTCTATAAATGTTTTTTTTTTTTTTTCTGAAAATATAAACGTCGGTGAAACGTCCACTTTGCTACTGCTCGTTGAAAGTCTTCCCAAACCTAAATTTTTCCCTCTCCTCTCTGGCCCTGTTGCCCCTTTCTTCTGCATTATCATGTTATAATCATGTTGATTGAGTTTCTGTGGAAAATCATGTATTTTTCCAAACTGATTGGATCGTGTAATGGCTTGAAACGAGATTCCGCTACTTAATATTCCAGGATCATTCTGAATCAGACAAATTCAAGATTGATATTGACTGGGTCGGAACACTATGGATTTAAGTCAACAATTATCTGGACTCTAGGAAACGCCCAATCAATGAAATGATTTAAAGTTCCATCTGACTTTTCGCTCGCTATAAGAGACAAACCATACATAGTCCATTAAAGCTTATGCAATTAAGGAAGAAATCCTTTTCCAGCTTCAGCTTATCTACGTAGTGGTACGCGCTAACCCAGGGCCGCCCAGAGGGGGGGGGGGGCAACTGGGCACTTTGCCCCAGGCCTCCAACTGCTGGAGGGGCCCCCAATTTTTTTTTTTTTTTTTTTAATATTTATTAGATTTCTTCCGAAAGAAAATTCTGAAACTTGTACCGTACTTCAAAATTCAAAATAATCTCCTGAAAAAAGGGGCCCCCCAAAAAATTAAAAAAAATTATTCGATATATCAGATTTCTTGGGGCCCCCAACAGAAGTTTGCCCCAGGCCCCGTAAAGTCTCTGGGTGGCCCTGCACTAACCTAATTTTCTTTGTAAATTTATATAAATGATTTGTCTATGGTCTATCGTATAGTTTATGTTGGAATTATAAGAATATTTGAACTCATCTTCGAAGTCATTATTTTTCAGATTCTCAGTCGTTTCGCATTTATAAATTTTGCAACAATAAAAAATATGCATCTTAGTCAGTTATGTGTTAAGATTTCTGTATATATATATATATATATATATATATATATATATTAATTAACATCGTGTTACTAATTTGTAACATGAGAAAAATGTTTACTTAAATTAGAAAGTTGCGTTAATTTACATGTTTTAGTGCACTAATGAAGATTTTGTTTTTCATTAAAATGCTTTTCTATGCCGTTTTATGGAAGACATTTTTGTCCTCTACCATTTCTTGAGGCACAAATCACCTGACTTCTCGGCCCTGTATCGGAAAATCGTTCAGAAACATTGGACAGTCATAAGTTTATATATTTCATATAGCTCTTGTGAATCCAGTTTCACATGTATCATTTTATAATCTAGAAACATGTAAACAAACAATCTGTGACTCATGTCGTGATAATTCAATGGTGGGCAAAAATGTCTGCCGTATAACGTCACAGACGAATATTTAAATGAAGAACACATTTTCGTCGGTCGTTAAGGGGTATTAAAGATGCCTAAGTGTTTTGTGATAAAATTGGGTAACGAATTCATAACTGACAGCAAAGATACCAGTGGAGACAGCAAGTGTAATCTGTAAGTGGGAATCTTTAACAACTGAAGGGCAAGTTATTTCGCCAAAAATACTAAAACAAGTTTGTTTATTAGTATCATAGATTGAAGAAATAAAATCTATGTTTTATTTAATGTAAACTTGTGAAGACGATATAACAGAGTCTAACAGTTTCTTAAAAATTCCCTTAAGAAATTATAAAAAATATATAATGGAAACTTGTGGAGGAGGATATAACAGAGTCTAACAGCTCTTTAAAAATTCACTTCAGAAATTAAAAAATATATATATAATGGAAACTTGTGGAGGATGATATAACAGAATCTAACAGCTCTTTAAAAATTCCCTTCAGAAATTAAAATATATATATATAATGGAAACTTGTGGAGAACGATATAACAGAATCTAACAGCTCCTTAAAAATTCCCTTCAGAAATTTTAAAAATATATATAATAGAAACTTGTGTAGGACGATATAACAGAGTCCAACAGCTCTTTAAAAATTCGATTCAGAAATTTTAAAATATATATAATGGAAACTTGTGGAGGACGCTATAACAGAGTCTAACAGCTCCTTAAAAATTCACTTCAGAAATTTAAAATATATATATATATATATATAATGGAAACTTGTGGAGGACGATATAACAGAATCTAGCAGCTCCTTAAAAATTCCCTTCAGAAATTTTAAAAATATATATAATGGAAACTTGTGTAGGACGATATAACAGAGTCTAACAGCTCTTTAAAAATTCACTTCAGAAATTTAAAAATATATATATATTGGAAACTTTTGGAGGACGCTATAACAGTCTAACAGCTCCTTAAAAATTCCCTTCAGAAATTTTAAAAAATATATAATGGAAACTTGTGGAGGACGATATAACAGAGTCTAACAGCTCCTTAAAAATTCCCTTCAGAAATTTAAAAAAAATTATATAATGGAAACTTGTGGAGGACGATATAACAGAGTCTAACAGCTCCTTAAAAATTCACTTCAGAAATTTAAAAAAATTGCAGCTAATTTGATATTAATAGGTTAAATTATTCATCATGCCAGCCCAATTCCAAATGCTTCAGTTCTTAATATAATCGATATGGTATTATTTAACATCAGAACTGCAATCAATGAAAGAATTTAAAGTCACGTTTAATAATTAATTTGCATTGTGTATTTTAAGAAGCTGTTGCTTACCGATAAGTCCTTAGTCTGTACATGCAATGTTAAGCGCTAATTTCTTTCTTTCATATTCTGCCAAAATTATTGTTATCTTTTCAGTCATTTTATTCTACACTGAATTTCTAACGCCATCCAAATGATTTCCAAATACATTGTAAATAAAGCACATTATTTTTTAAGCTTATTTTGCTTCTGATATAAACTTTTTATCTTCTCAAAAGCTTAATTTTGTTTATATTTACTTATCATCAGTAATTTCAGAGGCATCAATAGGAGAAGGTTTGGAGATCCTTCCGGCAGTATGGATAATCTATTTTTAATGAGAAATATAAAGCTGTAAAATACCTAAACCTACCATGAAAAATAAACAGATTTTTAAAGGAAATCTTAGAAAGCAGAGATTGAAAGGGAAGACCCAAAGGTTTTTTAAAAATGAATTACATCGGGAATTTTTTAAAATTTTATTAATAATGCGACAATGCAATGTGAATTTTACAAAGAATTTTTTTCTTTTTTTAATAGGGACGAATTCTTCTCATCTTAACAAGGTAAAATTATATCCTTGCATACTGAACGTGCCGTATGAACAACTGTTATTCTTAAATTAAGATTGAGCTTGCACTATTAAATACTTCAATGAAACAACTCTATGAAACAACTTTAACTGCATTAAACTCATGAACAATGATTATAATTAGGGAGTGATGGATAAAATTATTTATTTTAAAAATTGATATATGCGATACTTTTCAGTAAGTTTCTCTTGTGTACAATATCCAGTGGCAACTTCGAAATTATTCTAGAGAAGTTGCAACCACTAAATAATCGTACTCTTTGTGTCTCAGTTTTACTTAATGATTTTTTGTTATGTGCCATTGAGTGATATTTTATTAAGTATGGACTAAGTGATATTCCATTAATTATAGAAAATGCACTTTAAATAACCCCCAATGACTAATACCAACAACGACCAATAAGAAATCAAAAAAACTTCACCCCTGTCACCCAAGAGCTAATTTTTATGCACCTTGAAAGGTAAAAATCTAAAACTAAACATGTCTAGTTAGTTTAGTACTTTTTACTGCATTGTTCTTATTTTGCAATTTTTTTTCATTTTTTCTATACTTGAATTGACTGTACATTATACATTTTCATAGTTAGGGCTTTGTTCCCTAATCTAGGATTTTTACTTATTTTAAATTTTCATTTTACGTTAGTTTTAAGTAGTAGTAAATGTTTAGCGTATTAGTGAAAGCAGACTGGTTTGAATTTATATATTTCATTTTTATATTTTCTTGTAATTCAGTGGAAAAGTCATTAATATAAAGTGCAATCACAATAAATGTGGAAAGAAACTCTGATTCAATATTACTGTTATTAGCTTTAAAAATAATAATTTTTCTATTAACAAAGTTTGAAATATTCAAATTAATAAAATGAATGGTTTAAATCTAACAAAAAACCAGTTTCGATTATCCCTGTGTAAAGGAATTTTTATTTGTGTATCTTTCAAATTCCCTTTTATTGTTTTTATTGTGCACTGAATTTGTATGTAAGTTTTAAAAAATGAATTTTTTAAAATTACAGACTCTTAATGTTTTGGATAAAAAGTATGAATTAAAACTATGGTCTTATTCATCTCTTTCTTTTGTTCTTGTAACCCAAGAGTATTTCTCCCACAAAATAAATAAATAAATAAATAAAATGTAAAACCTCTGCGAATTAAGAACGCGGTATTCGACGCTTATATTTTTTGCTTAGCATTTTTTATCTTAAACTAATACTGCACATTCTATTAAAGAGGGAAAACTACATTATTTGACTTGCACTTCTAACTTTGCAATCTGTTTGCTATCTAGGGAATCAACAGGTTTTTTTTTTAATATTTCATTTTCATTCCAGCATTGAAAATGGTGATATTTTCTGCAATTTTATTATAATTCTAAATGATTACTCTCAGAAAATTCATAATGTACGGTTGAGGAGTAAACTTTTCCCTCCACTTTTCAGATTTTTCTTTCTCGAGATTTGGGTGGGTTTATATGTTTTTGAGCCACGAAAGCCCACAAATAACAAATCAACATGAATCGGCAAATTCAGTACTGACTGTTAATTGATAAATTGTTTCTAATGTCTGTGAATTGGTTTTGGCATTCACACTTTTTAGCAGAGGGGTATAGTTGTAAAACTAGACATGCTTAGTTTTAGATTATAACATTTCAAGGTGTATAAAAATTAGGACTTGAGTAAGAGGGGTGAAGTTTTTTCAATTCATATTGGATGTTGTTGATATCAGTCATTGGGAGATTGTTTAAAATGCCTGTTCCTTATTTAATAGAATATCACTTAGTTTTCAAGAATCTTTAATTTCAGTGCAAGACATTACTTTTTAAAGTATTTGATGATTAAACTTGGATGAGTAATTAATGCAGGGTTTGCCAAATGACTCAGTATTTTAATTTAATGGTGAAACAAGTAAAGGCTGTCGTTCGGATATTTTCTCTGTACATTATTGCTGCTTATTATATTAGGATGTAAATTCTATGATAAGGTAAATATAAGGCAAGATCTTACTATTAAGCGTGGTCAAAATATGATCACCATAATTAAGGGCTCTTAAAGTATACATTTAACCAAAAGCGAATAAAGCACCCTAAATATATTAAGCAGAACCAAAATTTGAGCCACCTCCCTTAATCCCCTTCAATACAGGAGTACATACTTTCCGGCGTCTACAGGCGAAATTTGAGGTCCCATCCTTCAACCCCTTTAGTACTGGATTTTATACCTTTTGGCCTCTACGTTCAACCAGATTTTGAGGTCCCATCCTTTAACCCCCTTCAATACAGGATTTATACTTATCGGTTTAAACGTTCAACCAAATTTTAAGGTCCCATCCTTTAACTCCCTTCAGTACTGGATTTATACTTTTCGGTTTTAACGTTCAAACAAATTTTAAGATATTTCAAACTTCTCTGCTTGTATGTTCAACCAAATTTAGAGGTCCCTTCCTTTAACCTCCTTCAGGATCGGATTTCATATTTCGCCACTCCTAAACGCAACCAAATTTTGAGGTCTCCTGAACTTTTGCAACATATTTTATGTTTTCCTGCCTGAAAATAAATGTCCGACAATATTTTTTTCCTAAAAATAAGACACTTTTCTTATCAACAAATAATTTTCTCTTACAAGTAAAAGAAAACAGTAATGAAATTCTGGAGGAATCCACCAGTTTTCTCACAAACTGAACTGTGAATGTATACCGAAGTACAGTTATGAATATCTCTAACCCTGTGATCCATGTTCAAATTACCTAATTCTGTTTATCTGCCGTTTCAAGGGTGCCATATTCTTACAAATAAGATGTTAGTGTGCACCGTTTAAGGCTTTATTGAATTACAAACGAATTTATAAATTCAGAAGTTTAGAGATATGTGATGGAAAATTCATAACTAGACATACATTACAACTAAACTAAACATGTTTAGTTTTAGATTCTTACCTTTCAAGATGTATAAAAATTAGCACTTGGGTGAGAAGGGGGGGGGGAGAAGTTTTTTCAATTTCTTACTGGGTGTTGTTGATATTAGTTATTGGGAGATTGTTTAAAGTACATTTTTTATACTTAATAGAATATCCCTTAGTCCATACTTAATAGAATATCACTTAGTCCATACTTAATAGAACATCACCTAGTGAATACTTAATGGAATATCATTTAGTCCATACTTATTAGAATATCACTTAGTGACACATAACTAAGAATCATTAAGCAAAATAAAGACACAAAGAGTACTATTATTGAAGGGTACTGATAATGCTGAAGGGTACAAGTATTGTCAGTGAAATTTTTAAATCGAATTAGTCTTTGGAAAAGGGTATATATACCTTCCCTTTTGATCGTATCTTCCCATCAAGAAAAAAATTGTACTCGATCAATTACTATTAATTGTCTTTTATTACTAAGCCATCTAACAGTTTATTGCGAAATATTAAATAAAAGAAAGGAACCTTTAAAATTACCCGTGTAGTTCATACACATGGAAGTTTCTATTTATTTAATATGGAAAATGTATTTACGACTTCCTAGTTCCTCGCAAAATTATCTCAGTATTTTATATTATGGGAGGGGGGCATGTAAGCAATAACAATGATCTTTCGAAAATGCGATGAGCTGGAAATTCTCCAAAAAGAACGCGTTCCTGTTTTTGACATGATAGCCGCGTGTTTGGCTTTTAATAGCATTATTGATCCTATAAAAAAAAAAGGCACGCCAGCATTTGTACGTGATGGTACGGGCAGGCAGCGAGAACAGATGCACGTCTCGTACAGTCTGCAGAAAAACCGGTACAATCGAAACGCACATTTATCACGGGGCTAACATATGAATATCTAAATATTTTCCCTCGTGATCATTAAATGCCAGCAGAGCAGATATCTGAGCTAAATGGTCTCGGCCATTTTGTTTCTGTGGGTTTTAAGTCCACACAATAGTAAAGCTTGAATCTGTGAGACTCGGTTTTGAGTGTGAAATCTATATGCCGTTTAAAATCACAGCTTTTTGAAGGAAGTTGATTTAAATATAATTCTATTCAAACATATATTGATTGTTTTGATTCAAACATAAAAATATATCAGAATATGAGTATGTATATGTATATAAATATCTTCAAACTGACAACCATAGACATAAGGTAACACGTGATATATGTTGTTGTTCCTAAGCCCCCTGGACCATAAAATGCTCGACCATGTCCACGAGGCTCTGTCATGTGATATGCGAGTATGACATATTTGAATGAGCACGTATAGAGAATGAAAGAGAGAATAAATCAAATTTACCTACAGTAAATCGAATGTTTGTATAATTTTCATAATCTTGAACATATACATGCATACATATATATATATATATATATATATATATATATATGTGTGTGTGTGTTTGTTTGCAGTGTAAATAGTGTTAAGTCCTTGATTGGGATATAACCCCTTTAACACTAACATGTTTGTGTTTTGTTTCACATATCCAAAATTTTCCCTCATGAATAAAAATATTTAGGAGTGGAATTGGACTTGGCTTTCTGTACCCTGCAGTAGCCCTTGATTTTTCAAACATGCCTGGTTTGATAGCACGTTTTAGCCCATTTTGGACTTTGGACCCTTTGCAAAGCAAAGATACATACATATATATATATGTATATACAAATTTAAAAGCAGTCAATAGTGATCCTTTTTTTACTTTACGTCCATAGGATTTATGAACATCATATTGAGTATCTAACCTCTTCAGATTTTTTTTTCTAAAAGCTTTACAAACTGTTGAAATGGATTGTTTAAATAGTTTTTAACATGCTTGAGTGAGGTAATAGAACGTTTGCAACGCTAGTGTTGTTGCTGGGTAGTGTAATTTTAGTTGATTGCAGCGCATGATTCCTAATTCGGTTCATCAGTTGAATCGTTAAAAAAATTAATTTTTAGCTGCTACTAGTAGTTACGAGGATTTCACTTTCAGAGTTTCTAAGCTCGCGTCGAGTCGCAAAATTTCCTTTGGCATCGTTTTCTCTATGGTTAATAAGTTGAAACATTTTTGTATTCATTTGGGTGTGAAACTTTAAGTATCGTTTTGAGATCTGAGTCACGCTGACGAGCGACTGAGAAATAGGTGCATTTAAATACACATAAATATATATAATGTCCTAACAACTTTGCCCCGAATTCATATAATGTGCCTGCAATTTAGACCATCTATCTTCATTATGACGTCATAGCGTGACACAAGCCGCCAAATATATCGCCTCGGCTATATTATTGAGATATACAACGATAGCTTCATTTCTATTGAATGAGTCAATCTGCAGCGAAAAGTCCGTTAGTAACGGAGAGAATATAACCTTGCAGGATGAAGGTGCTGTAGATGTGTTCTGTATGACAGATTGGATTTTCGTGAGCTGAATATCTTTAAGGGTGTTACACACTCTCAAAACGCCCAATAGCAAACGAACAAAACGTGTTGGCGATGCATTTATTGTTCACATTTAATGCCTCGCTTTTAATCATTTAAACCATTCAATGCCAAGCGTTCGAAAATTTAGTGCCTATTAAGTAAATACGCGGCGAATCATGTGAAATTATTCGTATGCTTTACTCGGTATAACTGAAGATTCCGCTAACTAAAATCTAAACAGACCACTGAATGCAAGCTTTTAGAAAGTAAAATAATTAGATAGTCTGAGTATCAGTCTTTATCGGTAAGTAGAATCTGTTAATGGTGTATACATTTTTTTCTGTAGAGCAATGATGACTCAAGCGAAAATACTCTGGTGTAAAAGAACCAATTAAATCAACTTATTTCTAGAAGTAAGATATACTCGTATATCCGTAAGAAAGGAAGGAAGGGTGCTTAAGACGGTTGTAAAAAAAATTTAGTGTCTTCTTCAGCTGAATCAACAATTAATAAAAGGTGTGTTTCTGAAAAATTTGATCATAAATATAAACAGACTATAAACTAACAAACTGATATACGCACCAAAAACAATATAAAGTTAACCGAATAACAAGATACAGAGAACAACCAAATCACAGTTCCTTAAAAGTCACAAAGATAAACCAAAGATGTGCCCAGAAGAATATAAACAGTTTAGAAAACAGTTTAAAAATTTAAGCTGTGTTTGCATTTATTAATTACCTTACAGAAAATGGCTGCCTGTGAAAAAGTGAGAGAGTTAATTAGTTAAAATTACAGTTAGTCTTGACAAAAAAAAAAAAAAAAGGGCTAAACGACTCCCAACAACTCTCTCACTTTTTCACAGGCAGCCATTTTCTGTAAGGTAATTAATAAATGCAAACACAGCTTAAATTTTTTTGCTTTAAGAAATTTTGCAAACACGAAGAGCTAGAATTAAGTTTTAAAAAAACAAGATAAATAAATGTTCAAATTGAATAAAGTAATTTAAATTTATCATAAAATAAAGCATATCAAAATGTACTTCAATCGTAGAAAACAAAGTTTTTCAATTACGGAACAAATTAAGTTAACCACTTCATATAAATTATTACAACGTTATTTCTATTTTCCCTGAACGTTATCTATTTATGCGAATTAGCCGATTTATAACTAAAATTATTGAAAGTAGCTAAAGGCTGCATTAGGATACCAAGGCTGAACCACGTGTTACTGAGTCTAAAAGTGTGGATAAAGCTTAGTAAGAATTTACGGTTGGCTTATTCAACGAACAAGAGCATATTATCGTAATGAATAAATAATTTCTAAAAGCGTCTCATTGTCCCCGCCTAGCAAACTTAACACTTTTTTTAACTTCTAAAGGCTTTTCCAGCTATTTCTAGTTCATTGACCGCGATAAAATAAATTTAATTAACGAAATGTACCCGATTTACCATGCCAGCTAGTTCAGAAACTCAGGCACAAGGAAAAGGCAACAAAAATAGGCCAACGCCTCTTGCCCGCATTCATTCCATTTCTGCCCTCGATTTGCACCATTTTTCCTTATTCGTATCTCTGAGCTCTGCTCCACGTGTTACTTATCAACATTTATTTTTATGGGCCCCGGTCTTTCGCTCTGTCTCTTATTTTTTTCCCCCTTTCTGTTGACGATAGAAGCGCGTCTAATGTCCATTTACCCATAGATACAAAACATGGCCGAAAATTTGCATACTTTATGTGAATCCTTTGTCGAACTAATGGTGATTTTTTTCCTTCCTCCCCCTGAGAAAAACGTTTGACGTTTGGATATAAATGCCTCGAATGCAGTGTATATGGAGCCCTACTATGACACTGGGTTTTTATCTTAAATGAGTATTTTATGTATATTAGATTTAAAATTTTTTTTTTCAAACGCGAAATGGGTCTTGACTCTTTATAAAACCGATGTGAAAGTAAACATATGGCATTGGATAGCATAAAAGTTTTAAAATTAGCTTTAAAAATTGCAATGAATACATTCCGTCCGCGGTTATGATATACGATGTTCCTTACGAGCTCTTTTTTTTTCTTACTTCTCGGCGAAGTTAACATTTCGGGAAGTTGTTTACAATACGTGCAGAAAATTGCTGGGGCAAACAGTGCATATTTATACGTCATTTTTCGATACGATGTTTATTGTTGAAATTAATCAAAATCGACTTCTTAATAATGTTATTGGGGTTTGTTTGCATTGGGGTTTGTTTGTTTTTAACCTTGACAACATAGCAATGAGTGATCTTTGCACCTTCGAATGTTCACTGAAAGATGTAGCTCATCCGTAGCCTGTTACCCATTCTACCAACATCTTTCGGTGCCACAAATTAAACAAGTCCATGCTCGATGTCTATCAGGATCATGTCTATCAGGATTTCCCAACGGGGTCCAGGTGGACCCCTTGGGGGTCGATGGAAGTTTAAAAAGGGTCTATAGTATTCCAGGGGTCTATGATAAATTTTTCTGTTTAAAATTTAATTTTTTTAGTAATGAAATTATTAAATAATAATATCCTTTTTAATATATATAAATACAAAAAATATTAAACAGCACATGGGTCCTCCCGATGTAACCAATCAGAAGCAGTTTCGTTTTTGCTATTGGCGATGTTTGTGCAATTACAATCTGTGTTTCTGAAATCTTGTTTATATTTGTGAAATTAAAAATGAAAATAATACAAAAATAATAAAACATAAACCTAATGAACCAGTTTTTCTAATTTTTTGTTCATCTTAGTCAAAAAGTCATCTTTAAGTGATTTATGAACAATTATTAGTATTATAATTTTGTTGTAGGCTGTATATTATATAGAAAATGTGATGGGGGTAGATGAAGAAAATCATTCTTTTAAAATGGGTCTATATAGGAAAAAAGGTTGGGAACCCCTGCTCTATTCTGATTCGAAGACTTAGTCAATATCGTGGAAACTGAACTCCGGACTTCGACGGCATGCCTCGACAGAAGTATTAACCTGATTACTGTCATTTAAAACACGCAAGATACAATTTTTCTTGGAAGTGTTCAAGATTTAAGCCTTTGAGGGATTAACCCTTTTACGTGTGGTAAGAATTTGGTAAAAAAAAAATGAAGAAAGTGCATTACTTTTCATTGTTATAATACATGATGTTTTTTCTTCAGCATTATTAGGTTATCATTAATATTTTACTTTCCCATAGTGCTATTATTTTGGTCGTTTAAGAAGCAGTAATTTATTGGAACAAAAAGGTAGATATATATCATAGCATCGCGTGTCAAAAATCAAGCCGATAAATTAGGCATGCCGTATATCAACCAGTATAAGAAATACTATAATTCACGACTCAACTCACGAGTAGAAGTCAGTTTGATTAATCCATAAACTTGAATGGCACTCAACCAACATAAGAAAACTGTTTTATCATCACCATCATTATTGCTTTTGTTTTATAGTCTGTCAGTATCACAAGTGGCGTATGATCTTTTCCACACTCTAGCATCATGAAAACTGTTTTCACGTGTTTAAACAATTTCTCTATAAAGTATTTTTCTGTAACGATTCTAATGTAATATAGAAAGCAGACATTCTAGGTATATACAGCATACTTAAAGACTATTATAATAGGCTATACAAAGTAAACACTGTAATTTTTTTATTATTCATCCCTTGTCTATTCTTTGATTTTTATCTTATTTATTTTATTTTATTTATTTATTTATTTGGTATTTTTTTTTCGTTGGTTGCCGAATGTTAAGTTCAAACTTCATCTACATGCTTCCACATTTTAGTTTAGTTTCCTACTGTTCTGTTTCTTTTCAGTTTTCGTGCATAACATTACATATATATATATATCGCTCACTCTTTTCAATAACGTCATATCTCAAAAAACAAGATTTTACAGGAGAGTAATTTGAAAGTTGAAAAGTACATTGAAATGTATTGAAAATAAGTTTTAATTCTGCCCTCTAGCGGCTAAATATTGAGCAGTGAGATATAACGATCTTGCAGGGATATGCTACTCTTTCAGGGCATTATGAAAACAAGCATAACTAAAAATCACCGATTTTTGAGATATGACGTTGTTGAAAGGTGTGAGCGATATATATATATATATATATATATATATATATATATATATATATATATATATATGTATGTATATATATGTGTGTGTGTGTGTGTCTGTACATGTTGTATACATATTTACTCTATGTTTTTCAACCCTTTTCATTATAGTAGACTATGTTTTTACAACATAAGTTAAATTATAAGAAACAAATTGTATTTATAATGAAGTTTTTATGAGGAAAATAGGACTCATTTAAGCTTTGACTCAGTAGGAACTTTATATTCGTTTATTTTTCATTCATTATTGGTATTTATATAACTTTAGAGTGAGGGAAATATACAGTATCGTGTAAAATATAATCTAAATTCATAAAATAAACATTAATTTTATGAATGAATATAAAAAAACAGACACATCTCTGCCCTCTGAATATAATTCAAGTGTCTTTGCAAGAGTAATTTCTCTTTATCATAGTCATTAAAATAAAATTTTTACGCATAAAATATTATTTATTTTTCTTTGGGGATTTTGTTAATCTAACAAAATTCTTTCTTGTCTAATTCATGTACTTACGAACTGTTAACACCTTGAATAGATGTCTTTTATCAGCTTTTATAGCTAACATTTGAAATATTTTACTAAAATTATTTATTTATCTTTTCCCCCTATCTTCTAACAGTTAACTCCAATGAACACGATAATAAAATTAAACACTAATATTTCATTAAAAATGATTGCTTTTCGCCCCTCTCTCACAAGCTTAATATCGGGTATTAATTTGAAGATTAATGGTCGAAGCGAAAGGCATTGCTCATTACTCTCGACAGCATAAAACTTTTAAGTGTGTTCTCATGCGATACATGGTTTCACATTAATGTGGTCATGGAGCAAATCTGCATTAAAAATGACTAATTCTTATCCACATAAAATGCATCGTAAAATTAACAGAGCATTATTTCATGGCCCCATTAAAACTTCGATGGTTCCAGGAAGTGGCTTAAAAATTAACAGGAATTTATTAAGCGGGAACCCTGGGGCACAAAAGATAAGTGAGGAATGGTAAGAAGTCGCTCTATTAACGAGCCCTTCAGGCTCTTTAAAGAGTGATGAAGTAGCTAGTTTTAATGAACGATTCAGTTTTTCTGCGAACTTTTAACTCATAACAAAATGCAGGCCAGATACGCAGTTTTATGATGGAAGAGAACGTGAACTATAAAGTTATCTGTAAGGTATTTTGGTTGATAAACTCTGAAGAAAAATTGAATCAATTAAAGTCAAAATTTCTGGACTGTCTAACTTATTGTTGGGTGAGTGTTGGGATAATGGCACTTGCATACTGTACTCGAGAGATCTGGTTTGTGGTATTCCTGCACATGGAACCCATTTGAAAGTCCCAATACCTTAGTTGAATTTAAATCAACGTGACTAAGAGTCATCCCAATATACTAAGGCAACGGTTGCCTCAAGGTCGATAGTGCCGTATGCAACAGACAAATTGTCTAACCTTGTCTTATTGTAGTGTAAGAGGAGAAGGAATGAGCCTCATCCAGGATACTGTACTCATAGACTCCACACATAGTCTAAATTAAAACAATCCATTCTAATTAAATCTGTACGTTTCAAGTCACGGGGAGTGGATGTGAAGTCAATTCGAAGTATTAAAGCGTTACGCGTCACTTTGTGACTTTACTCTGAGGTCATTTTTCTTACTCTGAGGTCTTTGTGACTTTACTCTGAGGCGTTGCATCATTATGCAACGTCATATGGTGTCTTGACGGAGTCAAGTTTGGAGTTCAAGACGGAGTTGCAACATTCACTTCATAGTGAATTCACCAGGAGAATGTCCCTTGTTGGTCACAAAGAGTAGATTGTGTGAATGAAGTTCAGTCACCGTAGAATTTCCTCTTACCATTTATTTAAAGTGAAAAAATAATAATTAAAACATGTGAATAATTTTCATTAATATTTAACTCTGTCTGAATACGTAAAGGTTTGATAAAAAACAATATTTTTTGTAATTAATGAATATAAATTTCCTTCTCTGGAGAATCTCTGGTGCATCTGTAATTGGACAGAAAATAATGTCTTTTGATAGCAGATGTTAAGAAATTGTGTTTGTGAGTTTTTGTTTTAAACCTATACAAATAAAAGTAATTTGATCATTTATCTTTCCTCAGATATGTTTTCTAAAACTTATAATGATTAGATTAAGACACACAAATTTCGTACGATAGTATCATGTACACCAACACATGACAGTACAGAGGTTTAGTCCACCGCTAAACAACAACCTAATCAATAAATTATAATACATAGCTATCAGCATTTTTGCTTCATAAATCAAAACGTTTTACGACTCGGAAAACATCAGCATTGTTTTATAGTTTTACTTCAGTAAGCAGCTCTTCATGTTTACTTTTATTATTGCATTTGTTAACATAAATTTTCTTGCGCCAAAATAAACAGTTTTAGATTTGTGGATTTGTTTTGATAAGCCTCTATCACACAAGATTAGGGTTTATGTGAATCGCACCATTCAAAACTTTGTTTCATTGTCTTGTATGTAGATTTTAAGAGCACTGATACCTAAACGGAAGTCAAACTCCTGTATTAGGAGATTTTTTTTTCTCTTCTCCATGCATGATTGTTTGTAAGAAAGTATTACTTTTGACGTTATCTATGTTTTTAAGTCACTGAATCGTATCAAAAGTGCAGCACCCTGTGTTTATGAATAATGACAGATTTCCTTTATTAAGTATCAGTGTAATGCAAGGAACTTCATTTTAAAACTGCATTGTAGATTTCTATTAAGTAGTGAATCACTCATTTAATGATTGACGTCATTTCAATAATTACGACATTCATTATTGAAATGACGTAAAATCTGGTGTGCCTGAACTAAAAGATTTGTGGATAATAATTTCACATGCACTTGTAAATATGGAAACATA